>AYJT01101516.1:0-20317 GCA_001278415.1 Ocimum tenuiflorum
ATTGAAAACATCAAGCTATTTGCTAAACTCCATGAGCAACATTGGTTAGGAAATTATAGTTGAAAAATCAAGTGCAAAGCCCACCTTCTTAATATTAGGCCAATGACAAGCGTCTCTCCACTTCTTGTGTGATCAATGACCTGGAAAGCATGCGAGGAAAATATATTAAATGCAGCTCTTAGAGGACAACTTAAAAATATTGCAATAACTTACGGGAAAACCATTGTGATCATTGCTCCTTAAAATGGAAAGTACATCCACAACCTTCACCACACGAGGGAAGTAGACAACCTACATATACAGGAAGAATGCCTTTTTAATCGAACATTTTCAAGGTAATGAAATGGGACTACAACCCCCATATTGTACGTAGAATAAAAGGCAATAACTTGGAATGATGAGAAAAATCTTGTTAATTTTCATCTCTACCCAATGGATCCATGTTCAGATCCACCACATCTTTGGAAACTTATATTTGTGAAACCTTATAGCATAATTCTACTTCTACAATAAAGTTTCTAGAGTACTACGCAATGAGTACCTTCCCAGAGTAGAACTACACATCACCTACTCCAGAGCAGAATTTCTTATGCATCAAAGGCAACAAAATCAGAAACAAAGATTGGGAACAGATCGAAAAAGATAATTACAAGAAAAAAATTTATTAAAAAACGAAATTTTTGCATGTGCAAACAATAAAAAATAATGACCTATTCAGAACTTTCCTTTTTCAACAATTGAAAAATTATACAAAGCAACTTGACAATCCCACCAACCTGTTGATTTCCGGAAGCCTCCTTTGCTGTCATATTCCGCATTTGGTACTTAGGTCTTGAATCCAGGAAAGGGATACCCCTAAGTCGAGCCTGCTCTTCATACAGGCCTTCATTAAATGCATCACCAACAGCCTACAGACAACTCTGTCAAATCTAAGAAATAGCAGAAATGGTAAAAGCGGAAATAGAGACTCTCTTTGACACACCGGATGCCTTTGCTAAATTCCTCAAAAGGACATGTGAACCGTAGTGGTGCTCTAAACGATCCTATGACTTCATTCTATACAATACGCACATGCAGCGTGCCAAAGGGAGAGGAGATTGAGATATGATTGGCGACAAAAGTATAAAAAAGAAAAGGAAGAAGAAGATGAGAGAAGTAAATATATATTTGTTCAAAGTAAGAACAGGTTTTTCACTTCCTTGGGATGCGGAATTATAGTAAGCAGTAGTTTTGCTAGTTAGTTCTTAGCTATAAAGCCATTATAGCCTAAAGAAGATATATAGCTACATAGGTTTCAGGAAGATCATACCTTTGATATTAGAAGAACCAGCATGATGAGAGGTAGAAACTTCAAGTTATTTGAAATCTCGACCATAATTACACAAAGGGAAACAGTTATTCTCATCGAGCCTCCAAGAAAAGATGCAGCCCCTAACAGAGCATATCTAAAATTCCAGGGAATCATATTTATCAGATTTTAGAGCAAGATATATGCAAATTGATGATCGAAACAGCAAAAGATGTATCCCTAGCATGGAATGCCTGGAACTTTATTAGAACCATTACCATTTGAGCTTCAACCTAACTATGATACAACTTCATTATATTCTTCAAATCAAAAGGAGAAAATGTGAATGCAGGACACACCGGTATTTTGATTACTTCATTACAAATGTTTTTGGCATTCAGCTGATAATTTAAAATAGTTCTTTAAATTTAAGTAATCAAAGGTGTAATACTTTATGTCCCATAATCCAATTACTAATAAAGATTGCTTTAATATTTTGTCCAGTAATACATTTTCAATGTTACTAATCTAGTTTGTAATTAACAATAATACTTGCTACTATCAATGTTAGATCCATTAATAGTTTCAATACTTCCAGTTTGAGAGGAATGACATGCAGTAGATCAATTAATAAGGGTGGAAAAGGGCACTTACGTTCCTTCTTCAATATTCAACTTCTGGTAAAAGTTGACAACGAGCATGCCAACAAGCCGACCATAAGTAGACCCAATCATTATGCCGGGAACAAACTGACCAGCGGGAACAGCAGTTCCAAAAGTGACAACTGCTAGAGAGTAAAACATGACCTGAACAAGAATGGCAATCATATCCATGTGGTTATAAGATCACGCAGTTATAAGCATTTATGGTACACAGAGACACCATTTTTATTCTCATAATAAAATATCATCAACAAATGTAACGCAATACCAAAAAAGTCAGGAGGCTCTGAGCACTAAATTCATGAATTGTTTTAGCACGGAACAAATTTCTGATGGCATCATCCTGCAACCATTACTGAATGTATTAGCAGAGATATTGTAACCACCGGAAAGAAATGACTGTTGCAAATATCAATTGACCTGTGTGTTGAAGAATAGAGTTGCAAGGTCGTTGTATTCCCTGTCGCCACAATAAAACTGTGACAACATAAAAGGTACAACATAATTAGCAAAAACATACATAAAAGCTCAATTGGTTTAATCACTGCCACAGAGGCAGCTGTATAAAAGGTTTCAGAAAGTTCATAAATCTACATTTCAAAATAAGACCCTAAAAACTGCAATAGATTCAAAAACACGAGCCATAAATTAACAGCAACTGAAGGACAAATAGTATGTCTAACCAAACTATTATAGTAGAAAAGAATTAGCAAGCAGCTGAAGATATCTTACATTGACATAATTCCCATACATCCCTGGGCGGCGTGGACATTCAATACCAGAATTAGCATCTGCTTCAGGGCAGGGAGTGCATTTTCTAAAAAGTGGTAATCCAAATGAAATAACAGAGGTTATCACAGAGACAATGCACGCTTCAATAACCTACAATATAATGGTAAAAGGGATGAGGTTACTTCAAATTGCACAAAGAAAATGCCAAAGTATAAAAGTCTCACTTCAGGAGCTTACTTTAACACGATTCCCTCCCTTGTGCAAATAATTTCGACGCCAGTAAGCTATGTAAAAAGTGAGTTGATTGAAAAGTGCTCCTGGAAAGGGAACATTCAGGCAAGATCACATGACAAGGAACATCATTCTAAAAATTATCTTTAGATTCTTACATATCCACACATACCAAGCAGACCCCCAATAATGCCAATAACTGCCATTGGCAACAGCTCCTGAAACGAGTAATCTTCTTGACCACTAAAAAGAACCTTAGTTAGAATGTTTCAACGCAGAAAAATAGAAATAACTGGAGTCAACAAGTAATCAGATAGTCACCCTGAGATTTCCCATATAATGAAGCCACCATCACCAAAATGACCACACTTTCCACTCTTACACCACGCCATTGCAGTACGTACAACCACAGCCACAATGGCTGATGTAAAAAAGACGCGCCACATGAGCTGACTCCTCCACCTTGAGTAAGAACAAAAACCATTGATTTGAGCCAGCAATCCTACTCAGCTTATACAAGTAAGTGCTAAGACATCTGGTAATCAGAAAATATGCACTTTGCCATACATCATCACACTTCCAGCACTGTTTAAGATTTTTTTGTCTAATTGTTCACAATTTGGAGTATTATGAAAAGTTCAAGATCAACATCCATTGTAAGCACTAGATGCAGATTACACCCAGTATTTCTCCATTCCCTTTGAGAAAATGAAATGTGCTCAAGCCAACCACCGATCTAAGTGCTCAACTTCACCACAAAAGATAAGCTAACTTAACTAGTTTTTGATAACTGTAAGAATTAGCAACCATAATTTATACCACCAGCATTGGAAGACCCAACACATGATCATAATAAAGATTATTTGCTAACATCAAGACAGAAGATTACCATGATGTTACTTCTTCTAGTGCAAACAGTACACCACCAACTGGTGCTCTAAAAGCAGCAGCCACGCCTGCTGCACATCCACAGGTGACCTTGTTCAAAACATTAAACAGTACAAAATGAGCAACCACAGAGGCCTTATCACCTCTTTCATCACATCAGCAATACACTCATTTTTTAAGCCATTAAATCAGCTAAATAATGATATAAGTTGCAGAATGATTCAGATCAAATCAGAGTATGCGAAGGGATGATATGAAAAGGCAATCTATGGCTAATTCTCAGTTGGCCCTTTCAAACAGTTTAAACAATAAGCATAAGTACTAGAAAATAGCTAAAGCAGCAACAATTTATTGCTTTCATTAAGTTCAAGACTCAATTACTTCAGCAATGAGCAAAAGATCCATAAACAAAAGTGGGAAACGATTCACACTACCAATACAAGTTCTAAAAAAATCCTGCTTCCAATGTATGAACTCACAAGATCACGGCGATCACGTTCACTGGTAAAGATCTGTAGCCATCTTGAACGCAGATGATACTTTGTTGATCCACCCTGTAGCAATAAACAAGAGGGAAGTTAACAAAGAGAAGTTGGTCCAAAATCACCACATTCTACGCAGGGAAAAAAAAATCTTATGGAGTGACTCCAATAATCAGGCCCTTCCTTAGTTGCTTAGCTATAAACAAAATAACCTTTTGACAAGTGAGATCACTAATTTGACTGGTCTGTGCATAAAATTTTGGAGGCCTCAGTTCATCATGAAAACAAGTCCCCCGAGAAATTCACATAATTACACACTTGCCTGTCCAAGCAAAGAAGCAATACAAGCACCAATATGCACAAGTGGACCTTCTTTACCAAGTGCTAGGCCACCTCCCACAGATCCTATGCTGCCAAAAATCTATTCATGGGGCAAATATTGTAAACCTTCGCACAACAATCCATTGTTATCAAATAAAATGCATAGAACATGCACATACCTTTCCTACTAAAGTCCTGAACAAAAGTATACCATGTGTGTCAATTCCTGCACATTCAGAAGGCAACAGGCATGAGCTTCAACATGAAAGCCTGAAAATTACCCATAAACCAAAATGTATGGCATTTGAGTTTACCGTTTAAATATCCCTTTATTTCAGGAATTCCTGATCCTGCAGCTGCTGGTGCAAATTGTGTTACGATATAAACAGAGGATAACACTAGAGCCAAGTTGAACAGCGTATAGATCAAAAATCCAACAAAGTATGACTTCTGAATTAGATTAAATGTCCAGGAATACTTCCATCCAGCAAAATTCTCAACGGAAATATTGATAAAGACAGCAGCAAGTGCAGTACCTGAAGGAAAAATTATCAAGATAATTGAGGGAAAAAGTTACTGTCAGGGCCACCTGTTGGGTTTGGAGATGTATTCTGAATCAATGAAGGTAAGAAAGGTACAAACTTACCAATCCCAATAAGCAATGCCAAAAGCCATTTGACTACCACGATATATGCCATATAAAGCTTCCCCCTTTTTGCCTGTAATTGAAAATGCGAACTGAATTACTATGACAATTTCAGAAAAATAATGTTTGAATGCTCTAACTATGCCAATAGAATCCATTGCAGGGCTGTCAATCTATTCACCAACTACTTCATTCAAGTTTCTGACTAACATTACATCTGGTTTCACTATTTATTTGTGTTTTAAATAAAGTAAAGTGATAAAAATGATTGTAAAAGAAGCAGAAGGCCAACTGTGCTAAATCTTCCCTTGGGAACTTTTTCCTAAATTCTCCCCTCGATAAAATACATCAAATACATATACTCAATAGTAAATCCAGTCCAAAAAGACATAAGATCGATCAGAAACCAGCAAAAAAATCCACATAGTGAAATCCACAATCAGCCAGTAATTCAACTCGTAAGTATTAAAAGGATCAAAACTTCAAGAGTAAGTGTGAGTTATTATGCACCTGCTCTTGTCTGTATGCATAGTTTTCAATAACTTCATAATCAAGGCTTTCATCGGAGCTACCATAGTCCTTCTTAACCCGGCTGAAATCATCGGCAGCACCCCCATCTGCTTCCGCCTCCGAGTTAGGCAGCCGTGACCAGATAAGCTTCGCCTTCTCCATGCCATTCTGCAAATGATTCGACAGCATCTTTTCTCTCTCGGTGAATGTAGCCAAGTCGGTACGTGAAAGCAAGCGCCAATTTGATCAAATCCAAACCCTCATGAATGTCCGAGAAGCTTTTCAATTGGCCGAATAAACACTCGATCCCAAACCTAAACACTTCACGGATGTCCAAAATTAAGTTCTTTTCCAGATCAAATTAAAACCCTAACTGAATAGGACTGTATTCCGCGGAATTCTTCGGGGGTTTCCAGAGAATTATACGGTTCAGCGAAGGGGAAAAAGAAAATCAAATCACAGCGAACTAGTGATGCTGCGATAACAGAAGCGCATAATTGTGGAACTGAATTTAGTGAAGAGACGCAAAAATATGTTCTTGGCTGTCGAAATAGACTGGGAAACAACTGCGCCGAATGAATGCGAGAAACGGTTATCTTCCGCCTCAATTTCCTTTCGTGTGCGTTAATTATTTACGAATTATTATCACAAATATGTTTTTGTAGATGCTTTGGGAAAACAATTTTCAAATATTTTTTTTTTAAAAAATCATTTTGAATAATTCAAAACATAATTTTTCAAACTCCTTCGATTCGATAATAGGGAAGGCACTTAATTCTAAACTATAAATTATATTTCTTTTTTAATCGCTGCCTGTTAAGAAATTTTTGCAATTTATTTAAAACTGCTAGTTGGGATATGATATTCAGGTTGAATTGTTTCTTTTATTTGGAGGAAAGTTCAGGGTGAAATTGAACTTTATAAATTGGAAGAATATCATTAAGGTTTAAGACTCGTAGTTGACGTATATGTGACGATAATGTCTAATATTTTAATTTTCCAAAAATATGCTGATATAAAATGAAAATTTAACTTATTAGTTATTCTTTTTCAAGCAAAATAAATTTTATGTTTCTCTGTTTCTTTTCTTTGTTGAGGACTAGAGGAAGGATTTGGATCCTCAATTCATGGAAAATGGACAGTTTAGAAAACTAATAAAGCTTTAGTTGTTGGCAATTGAGTTTGATTCTGGAATTTACTATTGATACCAAAATTATAAAAATATAATTAAATCTTATAAAAATGTGTAATATATTGACTAGGTTAATAAGGACGCATAATTGAACTATGTTTTCTTTTCAATTATTTATATAGAAGTGTGATTTGATGTGGTGAATGTCAACTTCCAACATTCCAAGCAATGTCATCCATTATTAGTGAGTGGGTCAGTCATAGATCTACACTATGTCTAGAAGCTAAATTAAATAATAACACGACATTACAATCAATACTACACTACAAAAATGCTCTCAACATTAAAGACTATTTCAATTATTCATATCCAAGTATAGCTAGTCTAACTCTTATTTAATTACTACCAAGCCATACATGTTCACCAAAAATATTGTCCGGATTGTCGTTATATTATTTGTATATGTGACTATAAATATAAGTGCATCATTGAGAAAATGCTCGGATATTGATAAAAGTATAAGCAAATAAGTAATATCTCACGTCGATTGGGAATGAAAATGTTAATGAAATCTCATTTTTAATTTGGAAATGCTGGCGGCCGTGCTCCTCCAACGCCACCCATAAGGCGCCGCTCTACTCCACCATATATCCCATCTTTAAGTAGTATGTCCTTTTTTATTTTCTTATTTCAAATTTTGTTTTCTTTTTTTCTTTTATTTTCTCTGTCCTTTTATATTTTAATTCAAATTATTTTTATTTATATAATTTATTTTTATACTCTTTTTCCTTTTTATTTCTATTTTTAATTAAAGTATGCAAATTAACATAACATATTATAGTAATAAAAAAATTATTTAAATTTCTTTCCGTCGATTTTGTTTAAAATCTTTATATTAAAGATAAATACTCATGTAGATAAAACATGTATTCGATATAGCAATTATCAATTTTAATTAAATATTAATATAAATCTAAATATGTGTACTCTAATAAATTGAAAAATAAATTAGGTGAATAGTAAAGAAATAATTTATTGAAGAGTGGTATGTAGAGCTGATGGTTCGGTATAGATGATAGAAAACAATAGAAATAACTAAGAAATAGTTGTAAACGTTTAATAAACTCATTTCCATCTGATTATTGCTCAATGGTTAGACTTGATAATAAATAAATAAGTCAATTAAGTAAAACCCCAACGGAGTTCGAGCCTCGATACTATGGGCTTTAGCTTATTTGCGGATGAAAAGTGCAGAAAAATTACAAATACATAAACAAAGAAACCGAAAAAAAAAAAGATATTCAACGTGCTGAGATTCCATTATCAAGATGCCAATTTACCACAAATAACATCAGATTCGTATACATTTTATCTAAATACTTTCCGTCGATTAATCTACAACATACTGTATCGGACTGTTCATCCATTCGAATAGAAAGGCTTTAACTCTTAAAATTACGAAAAATCGAGCCCCAGTACTGATACCCACTTCATAGACTGCAATGCTACCAGTTGATCAGGCTTGATCTTCTAAAACAGTTCCAACAGTTGATTGGCAACATCTGCATCGAAATATCACGGTTGATACCGGTCGCAATGAATATAAACTACCATAGCAGGTCGTGCAAAACTAAATGTACATAGATGTAACGAGCTGAAACCACACAGCAAAGTATAAACAACTCGTCATATGAGCTTGTGAAGGTGATATACTTTCTAATTTTTTAAGTTTCTTTTTGGTTAATTCACTCCAATCAGTTATCTACAAGCCTCAAAATTTCAGTTTCATCGAAAATATAACAAACCAAATTGTAGTATCCTATTGAAAAGTAATATTCACTAGGAGAACAATCCGAATATGATTCATGTCCATGAGTTAATGCCATATATCTTCTACCATTATTTGATTTTGCAGATGTACTCAGCGGTTTGCATCTACAAGCTGTGAGAGAATTCATAAGAGAAGCCATAAAGCACCTTAGGCCTTCTTCCTTATTAAGCAGATTTCTGTAGTAAATTTAGAGCAAACATGGTTTTACCTAAGTGCATTGGTTATGAATTTTGCACATAAAAATGCAATGTCGACCAGAATCACAGGATGCATACCTCTGAGAACAGATGGAGGCGTGTGGAAATCATGCCAAACATTATGGCATGAACCAAGATTCAAGTTTAGAAATTTGGCAGCAAGGTATGCAGCACCTGCAGCTATTTGATGAGGCTTGAACTGAAGCCAGAGAGAGCTTCTTAGCCTGCAAAAAAAAGATTTTGACATCAGGAATACGACCAACATAATCAGTACAGCATCAAAAAAAAGAAAAAGTAGCAAACAAACCACTTTGACGCAACACAAGAGGTTTAACTGAGATGGTCTTAGGCTGATTGTGCATTTGCCGCATTTACAGATCAGTTATGGGTAGAAGTTACGATATGCCATAAAAATCATATCTAGTTAGAAAAACCAATAAGAAAACCAAAGCAGTTTTCCCTTACCAACGAATAAATCTGCAACTGAGACGGAAAAATCCAAGATTCTTCTGCAATGTGTCGGTATCCTAATATAGAATATATGCTACACCCTCTACAGAAATATCAACTTCAAGTCCCACCTTTGCTGACTAATATACCAACACCACGTTGATTTCAACGGCCACAAAAGCAGGAGCACGCTCATGCTAGCTAAATCTCCCTGAGAGCCAGATTTATCAAGACTGATTGCAAATGAATGCTCACCATATCTTTCAGCCTCTTATACATATTAGAAAAACTAGTCAAGGTAACGAAATTATATTAGGAATATGTATGTAAATAGAAAACGATTTTAGTTTACAACAGGATGAAGAATCCAACTCCATCCTACAAAAGACTCAATGGTCGATTTTCTCAGAAAGAACATTTGCAGAAGTTAATAATCTTAATTTTCTCACGAACTGTTTTCCGTAGTGATCTAAATAAAGTCTGTTCCTGTTAATGAATGAGTTTTGCATTTCAAAATACAGTAGATGGCCAAGAAAAGCTAAAACCAAAGATGTGATTATAATAAAATCCCTTCAATGAAAAATACATTTTCAAGAATAGACTTCTTCAAATAAGCCAATACTTCAATATCAGAGTTTCAATTAGATATATTAACCAATATCTAGACATCAATAAGCCATCGCATAATATTTAATTCTATTAAAAACATCATATAAAGAAGGAAAAATTAATTTGCCAAGTGTCAAGAGAGAGATTTGACAGCTACCCCACAGACATGTATATGACACGTACAAAACATTAATTATAGAGACGCTGTGATTTAGCGTAATAATAGTTAGCCAACAAAGAAAGGTGTAGACTCCCTACCACTGTCAATATGATTCTGCTAAATGATGTGTATTAGCAGGTGACACTATCAGATGCCATGTCCCAGGCAACTCAAACGCAGCCACCAAAAGCAAGGCTGGTGCACCCAGCACCTAGGGGGCAAATAAACTTCTGCAGCTAAGGCTGCAGTTTCAATAACATGACTACCAACAAATAGAAGGTCATCTATGGACAAATGATAAGTTTGGAAAGGTAAAAATTATACAGGCATTTGTTTTCCTGCATTCTGTGACCAAACTCTAAGAAGAGAAGCTATTTGCCACAAGAACAAAAGAGAAGACTGCAAAATATGAACTGAAAAACTAGTGGACCACAAGAAGCAAGAAGTATTTGAAAAGTGTCCTATTAATGATCTAATAAGTTATCATGTCATGATCGCTTTGAAATTATTCTTCTTATACATTTATCTTCTGTTTCTACCATGGCTAGGAAGGATCTGTAATTACTTCTCCCAGCAACATTTCTGCAGTTGTCAAACTAGGTAGGATATGTATCAATGAGACAATTAAACCATGTGATGTTGAAGGGTAGCAAAGATGTTTGATGATGCTTTCAATAGAGAGGAATACAAATGATCCCTTCCTTTCCCATCAGTTTCGCAACATGCCTTTTATTTCGAAAAGGGAGGGGTATCATGGAACCAAAGTAAAATAAATAAATCATATCATTAGACTCCTTGGTGATTGTTATGAATGCATAGATTGAAAATGCAAAGTAAAAAATGCACTTTCGATCAATTTGGTAACCCCTCCCCATCTCCTCATTTTTTTCTGCAAATGCAAACAGTTATGACTCTTTTTCCCATACAGCAGGCCAGGGAAGGAGTTCTGAAACTGTTGACGAGCCTTCCATAATAAATGGCGTGCCTATTTACTTTTAATAACATATGTACAACGGACTCGGACCATAATTTTGTCATGGTAATCTGAGAACTTAGAGAGTATCAGGACCAGTTTCAAAGAAAAACTTTTAAGCTGAAACAAGTAGTCCTAAACTTATGGAAGATGCAGGTTGTTTGAGAAAATTTGGCAAACTAGGATATTATTAATTTAGGTGTGCAGGGGGTGGAGAACTTTGAGGTTAATAAGTTTGAATAAGATAAAGGCAAATCTTTTTAGGAAGTGCTGAAAGAAAGCCAACTGGGTCGTATTGTACAGCTCAAAGACAGTCAGCAGAAGCAGTATGCAAGAAATAGTCCCTGAGACTGTTCTTAAGCATCCTATGCAGAAATAGAGCATATGGGGAACACATGACCCCATAGGAATTCCCAAACATGAATCAGGATGCCAAAATGGAATAATTAGTTTGTTTGATCCATGATCTTCTATAGCCAATGAGCAATGTCATTAAGGTGTCAGCATGGAAAAGGCATCCACAAGATATCTTTATTAACTTCAGAAGCAAAACAAAACATTTGATGAACAGCACATCAACCGCCAGCTATTAATATCATAATGTGAGCATGCTAATCCTCTATAGACCCTGCAATTATACGCCAATCCAAAACATCAATATCTTATGCCATAATGATAATGAGTAAATGGAGACACAAGATGTTCTAGAAAAAGCCATGCAGTTCAAGCACAAACAAGCGATAAACTTAAGAAGACTAATCCTACTCCCCATTTACTGTAAGTTCCGGCTGCAGTTTGTAGAGCAATTTATACATTAATTTGAATTCGAAGAAGAATAACGCAATTAAGGTGGCTCAAATATTGTCACGCAAGTCGAGTACTCAGAAGTCAACTTATGATTGTATCTAGAAATTTCAACTGCAAATTAAGAACTTAATAGAAAATACTGGAAGAAATCAACTTACCCTTCACTGACCAAGCTCAATGCCATATTCACCAAAATGGATTGTGAGAAACCTAATTTTTCGAGAGTTGATGTCAAAGACTCATAAGGATGCTGCACACCTAGCTCAAAATTTAAAGTTGTCAAAATCAACTGTTCAGCATCTGTAATCCGTTCCCGATCCTGTCAAAACAAACGAACAATAGAATAACATAAGCTGCATGAGTAATTTCACTGGGTAACATATGGAAAACATAAGTAAGACTGCTGTATCTAAATTTTGTTAGCTTATATCTCCTTTCTATTCATCTATAAATATATAGAATGTAGTGTTTTATGGAGAAACATAATAATTTTCGGTTCCAGGTCAGATTACAAATTTAACTCAACAAGCAAATAATAGTTTGCATGAGCATTTATTTTCTCAAGGGTTACGAAATCTTTATCACATCTTCAAGAACAATGATGAGAATCAGGCATTGACTTCTATAGTCGGATATGGTTCAGCCTAATCTAATTTCATTAGACCAAAAAAGAAAAAGAAGCACTCTATTTTCTTTCAAGGACCGTCGACTATTTCTAGTTTTACAGATAAAACAAGTTAGAGACTTCAATATTAGGTATACTATACAGTAAGGAACATAATACAATTCAAACCTAAGATGATTGTATTGAAAGAAGTGATGAGCTAATTACAGATTTCATATGCTCAACTATATGGGTTATGATTCTAAATTGCTAGAATGCATTACTGAACTTTTCTTTTAATTAAATTGGACGTGCATAAAGACAACAGATAAGAAAAACAGAGAAAATACTTACAAAAGGGAACATGCGAGAGAGCATACTGAACTCCTGCTTCTGGAATATTTCATATGAAACTCTCAGGACATCATTAAGAGGCCGTGGTGTCTCTTCAGACTTAGAGGCGAGGAAAAGTGCAGCAGTAGCTATTAACTGCAAAGACAAACAGATCATCCAATTGGATTTTGAAAAATGACCAATAAAACTTCAAACCTCTTTGTATTACAGAAGTTAATTCATATTTCAGAAGAGTTCCTTAAATCATGGAAATTTCTTTATTCGCAGAATCACATTGTTGATCTCATTTTGGGAAAAAGAACAAAATTTGATTGCTCGGTTTATAGGACTGAACTTACAAATCTATCATAAGAGGCATGAGAGCGATGAACAAAAAACCGATGACACAGAACCATGGCTGTTCCAATAGTGGTTTGTGGTCTGCAAAAGAAGTTCGAATAAATAAATATTATTTGTCATAGCAAGACGCAAAATACAATGTAGCACAGAACAATTAATTAACAGCCAAGTCCATTTATATCTTGGTAGCATATAACTTACAGATCAAGCCGGACTCCAAGATTCTGAAGGAAGGCACAGTATGAGTATCGCAGATGTGTCTCATGCAGCACATCAATGCCATCTTTTCTTGATGGAGAGCACCTGTCTATCTCATCTCTCGACATAAAACCTACTTCCTGATCATCCTCAAACTTTGAGCGGTCCCGCTTGGAAGAATTTGAAGAATAATTATTTACATCACCAGGCCTAGTTGCAGCTGTTATAGTTGATCTGTTGTTGCAGACTAAAGGAGCACTACGGTAGGCATTGGCGTATAAGGGAGGTTCGTGTTGCCATATACCAGCATGATTTTCCAGATCAGTCTCATACGGTTGATGATAGGGTCTGCCAGTGCTTTCATGAGAGAGAACTGAGATTTTTCTCTTCTTTGAAGATGGTATGGCATCAGGCCAAACATGGTCATACTTGGGTCTATCCAGCATTAGGTCACGAGAGAAGTCACTGGAAGAACCATGAATCTTCGTATAAAAGTTCGAACTGTAAGGGTGACTATGGCTCCACTCGCATTTAGAAGCAGCAGTAGATGTTCTCATTCTACCATAAAACGACCTACCATCACTTCGGAAATGACTATCTCGTGACCGGTAAGGCCGTGCAAGAGACATGATACCTGCCCGATTCCTCAAGTGTAAGAAAAACACACAGGATTGGATAAACAGAATAAGAGATGTAGACAGTTGCAGTATTGCCAAAGAAAAACAAACCACGGGGAAATTATTCAAGTTCCAAAATAAAATTGTAATTGAGAAAAGTTTCACAAATCACAGTCCAGTACAAAGAGATTCCAAACCGCCAGTCTGATAGGGTACCTGACCGAAGCACATCAAATGACCCTCTAAAGTAAATCTAATAACATATAATTCATTAAAACACGAAATTCAGTAACTGACTTTAACTTGATCCTGTAAACAAACGTCGTCGTAACGCGCAATCAAATTCCCAGCTAAATTCCATGCAATAATTTCCGATGATACACAAAATCAACTCTTTATACCGTCAAAACATTAAAAAAAAGGAATAAATAAATAATGTTCGCATATAATTGATCGATCAAGCAAAATTTTACAAGCAATCTCAATTTTACATCAACAGAAAGGGTACCACAAAGATCTGAGCAAAATTCCTGCTGGATTTGAATTTCTTGATACACGAATTTTATTCGATGCTTTGCTTTGAGATTAGGGCTGCTGAATAAGGGAAGGAAAAGGGAAAAGTGTGGAACAGGGAGGAGAGAAATTTGATTCTTTTAGGAAGATACACGCATAAAGTTTGGTATTTTGGTTTTTTCAACCAATAAATAGTCATCCACTTTAATTAATATTTTGGTTTTCTGTTCCGGTCATCCATATCCGGTTATACTATTGCACATTATTTATAAGCAATCACTCTAACAATCTATCCATCCATCCACTTTAATATTTAATTAATTATTCTCTCTTCTACATTATTAATAATTATTTCAACAGCCACAATAATTTTATATGATTTATTCATGACCACCCAACCACAACAATATTTTATTTTATTTAATTTCTTTTAAATTAAAAATAACTTGTACTTAAAGTAATAACAATATGTAATTATACCATAAACAATTGGAATGCTAATTAAATCTTAACGAATGAAATACAAATTTATTTGTAATATAATTTAGTGTATATATGTCAATTTAAAAATAATATATATATATATAGGTTTGTAACAATATTGGTATCTATTTGTAGGGAATTAAAAATTATGAATTTTGGTATATTTATTTATTTTTATTATACATATAAAAATATACTAATTTTGTTATTATACCTATAAAAAATTGATCGGCCAATAAAATAGAACAAATGTCTCCATTCAATTGGTTAAAAATTAGAAAAGAAACAAAAAAATTGTGGGGATGTTCTAATTGGGTTTATATCCAACCGTGGTTTGGTCTCTTTAGCTGCATTTTACAATTTTTTTTATTTAAAAATGCTTACGTGGCACGGGACCAGGCGACCAATGGTGGTTGTTAAATATGGTCTTAGGTTGGGCTCATTTCAGACCAAAATCTTTTTTCCAAATTGAAAACTTTCGAGTGTAATTCTTTGGATCTTCGGAGTAACATTAGGGTAGTTTTATTGATAGCTCTGATTTACTGATTGGAGCCTCCAGTTATTGTATGAGATACTTTTTAACCTTATAGCCCCAAACATTTAAAAAATTCTAATAAAATTAAATAAATTTTTCTAGCACGGCCGTCCCCATTCTTGATTGAATTCAACTTAGCGAATTCTTAATCTTCAGAGCGAGAACATGCTAGTTCATTTTATAAATCTACAACAAACCCAGTTTCTCCACACGGAGCTTGTAAATGCCTTCATCGACCGTTGATTTCCGTATAATTTTCAAGCACTCCTTGGTAGCCAGACGAAACCACGCACTCAACGATCAATCGCAAGTCATCCATCGCCGCGATGGAAACATCCTCAGCTTGATCAGTAATCAATTCATCCACTGCTTCATCGTCGCCATCTTCGTTGTCGTAGGAAGAAGTTGACTGACGGAGGTGCACGCCGAATGAGTGGAGGTGAGCCTTGTTTATTGACAGAATCTGGCAAAACTCCTTCTGTAGCCGCTTCATCGGAATCTGCATCAAATTTTAAGCGTGAACCTGTTTTTCCGAGTTTGCATCCTCCTTAACCAGAAAATGCATGGCCTTGGGCAGATTGTTGATGGTTTTGATGGGGGCGGCTATGTTGGAAAATTTTTATTCAATTATATTAGGATTTTTTAAATATTAGGATTATAGGGAAGAAGTGTATTATATAATAATTGGGGTTACAACTTATGATGAGTGAAATAGGGCTACGAATAAAATTACCTGTAACATTATTCGGCCTGAGACCATTCTATTCAATTTTTTTCAGACCAAAATAGTTAACGCACTTTATGGTTTGTTCCATTCAGATTCATCAATTGTTTTCAGGTTGAATCAAAAGATAAGAGAAAAACTGATTGTGACCCTTAAACCAACTAATCCATAAAACAAAAAAGAAAAGCAAAAACAAAATTCTACTACTTACGAAAAAATCGAAACAAAATTCTACTACTTCCACTTACAAATGGTATTATCCAACATTTCAAGTCGTTAGTCATTACTCAACCACAAATATGATCATTATTGTATTTGAATGGTTACTCTACCACCAACGTGGGTTAATCAAATAAAATGTGAGTTGTCATATTCTACACAACATCCAATGTTGTATCAATGACCAACACAATTATATTCTCTTACACAATATATTCCAACATACCATTCAACTGCTGCATGTGTTGTGAGTTAGTCCCTTGTGCACTCAAGCTCTGTGGAATTCAACAAGTCTTCTTTACCAAGGACTTGTACAATATTTGCAACACTTCCTCTTCTTGGATTATGGAAACTTTCTTCAAATATTATCGCTAATGTATGCCAACAACTCGGTATGCTAGGATGGATGGCTTTTGTTGAGGTAAACTTGTTATCCCATTGGTGTCAAAATGCATGATTGATATTCCATTTTTTTCTAGCAACAGTAATTAATATAAGATAAACGTGTGGCAATATTAAATAGATATAGTTCCACTTGGGACTGATGTAAAGAAAAATCAATTGAGCACTAGATCGTTGAATTATTTTCAACTATTTAGACATAAAATTTTTTTGGAATACTATGGTAATTAAACTAGGCGAGGAAGTAACTAAAGAAATAAAATAAAATATATTAAGACTTGCAAGGACCACAAAAACCAAGAGAAAAGGGTTAAAACACTCAACCATTTAAAACTCTCTGCGTAGCTCACAATCCTAGCATATTGTTAGAATAAATATTGTTTCACAATTTTCATTTTTGGATTTAATGACTTAGCTCGTAATTGTGGTTTATCGGTGAAAAAATGTGTTGTGTGAACTAAGGTAAAGAGTAGGATATAAAAACACTTTGTAATTTGAAATAAGTAATTTTATTTGTATGTGTAATGTACTCGTATGATATTGAGTATTCGAACCTACTAAAGTATTCACATTCAAAATTTTTATATGTTTTTTTGTCTGATTTTTCACATGAAAACTACTCCTATCACAAAATTTGTTCAATGTAAATAATGAAAAATAAACTTGTATGATACACCTATAATACTGATGTGGTCATAACACAAAAATGCACGCAATCTATTATGTAAATATATTACAAATTAAATGTTTCGCACAGTCGACATATTGCACACAAAGATTATTTGGATGTTCATGCATTTTCAAACCATTTTCTTATATATGGATATACAAGTTAGATAAATCATTATCCTCGCATTTGGATTACTAGTATTTTACCCATACTTTGCACGGGATTATATTGTAGAATTTAATTTTTAATTATACATATTAATATTGTAACTTTGAATATAAGAAATTTACATTATACATTTTGAACAACTTTTTTAAGAAAACAATATTTGCTGATGTCTCATCAAAATCGGATTTTTTGAATTCAAAATTTTGGTATGGCAAACTTAAATGCGCTATAATGTCCGCAGCGGGCCGCATTCAATTTCAAAAAATATCACCAGTCAAAATTGAGCAACCTCAGCGGCCAAAATCTCACGGATGTAATCACTTGTTTATTAATTGTTTTTGTAATATTCCGTTCTGAAATTTGGAGTGATTGTTAGTGTATAAATACGAATAAAGAATAGAGTCACCCTATTAATTAGAGACAAAAATAAATAAATGAATCCACGTGGAAAGGGATCTTGAAATTATAGATGAATGAGATTGTATACCTGAAAAGAGTTTGAAGGATTTTTGGACGGTATTATTCAAACCATATGTTTATCATTTAAATTCGGAGTTTGTTTTAAAAAATTTCAAATTAAGCATGTTTGGTCTAGAATAGTTACGCGATGGAAGATTCTTATAATATTTCATAAAATATATCAAGTGGATGAAATAAGCTGGAATAAATTGTGCTGGTTCGTAAAATCATCCATCAATCTTGAAATCGGGAGATTTGTATTGAATTATGAGTTCGGCTGTGAATCTAAAAATCACTTTGTTTCATGATATTATTTATTTCAATTTTTGTTATTAGATCGACTTTAGTTCCACGTCAGTAGACCGATTCCGATAATTATAATATAATCACTAAGTAAAGCACAGCATATAACGTCAACCCCGTCGTCTACGTCTTTTTGTCGTAACATGCCAGTGAAGAAAAACAAATTAACGTAAAACAACAAAACTTTTTTTTTTAATATACAAAAGACTTTTTGACGTAACTAAAACCAAAATAAATGTTTTAATTGAGTAAACTAGCCTGCTATACAAATTAGAACCCTTTTAGGATGTGTAATTTATGTATCTTGGTTAGACTCTTTATGATTTCGATCCTATTATATGTGTACATTTTTCATAATTATTTTTATTGAATATAGTGTAGATGATTACGGCATCACTTTAGCTATTCCTCTAATTAACTTTACGATGTTTACCTCAAGGTATAATTAGTGTAACGCCCATCAACAAATATATATTTTTATTTTGCCAAAACATATTTTATTTAACAGTTTTACTATTTAATTCCATGTTTTCACTGGCCCGAATATAAATAGCAAGTTATGTTGCTTTTAAATATATTATTCCTATGAAAATTATGTTTATTTTCTTCCAACAAGCTGCTGATGAACGACACATTTACATTTGACAAGACCATTAGCAAAAATATATTAATGTCATAATTGCCCCAGTCCTGGATGCCACATCTTCATGGGAAAAAGCTACATATCAATGCAATTAAAAAGTTACAAAAATTAAATTAAAAATATACGTTGATAATTGTTAGCTCTTTAAAAAACAAGATATGAAGATATCGAGTATATAATTATATGAAAGTAGAATATTGATTTACTAACACAAAAATTTGTGTTAGACCCTTAGACGATTTAGACGGATCTAAATAGATAATTTTCATCAATCCAAACTCATATTCACTTTTTATCATAAACCCAAATTCATATTTGTATTGGATCTTAAATCTAAACCCTCCTAAATTATTATGCGGTTTAACAGGAGACCTCTTCTGTAGTAAAACCATAGAATTAGAGCATGCATGCAATTCAGCAAAAAGCATACAAGCTTTTGAGCTTAAAACAGCTTTGAAATAGGCCCATATCCAATTTAATACAGCTCAAAATATTATGGTTGTGCTGATACTAATTACATGCACCGCCTTTACTGCTGGCATCATTACTTTCTTCGCCTAAACTGTGAGTAATTCACGCAACTTACATATTTTTACTAAATAAAGCAATTATTTTAAAATAATTACAATAATAAGCATGAATAATCTACATAATCCCATCAATACAGTCCCATTAATAAATCTATTTATTTGACTTTTAATTTCATTCTGAGCTAGAATGAGACATTATTGCTGGACCAGTACTATAAATTATTATCGGTTAATAATTAGTGACTTAAATAAAAAAAAATAACATAATTAATGTCAATTATGAATGGGTTTAACTATTCTTTGTTTGGAGAGAGATCTTGGTCTTATCATAATATACATTGTTGGGTATAAAAATCATTATTATGATGGGGAGAATGTGATCGATGGACAAGGGGAACAGATCAAATATAGTCTAGTTCCAAGTTGGATGCTTGAGTTACGACGTTTCTTTTTAATCTTAAAAATAATTGATAATTAAACATCTCAGAAATCAGAATAGCAGGATTAGTTAATTAGTTAATTATTCAATTATTAAGAAACTATTTTCACTCTCCAATCCCATAAATTCATGCAGCCCATTTCTTTTCTATCAGATCCAAATTAAAACACCCTCTCCCTTAATTCTCCGATGATGTGA
>AYJT01101539.1:0-14160 GCA_001278415.1 Ocimum tenuiflorum
TCCATATTGTGGCTAGCACCACAGTTGGCCATTGTTGGAGTGGCAGAGGCGTTTCATTTTGCAGGGCAGGTTGCGTTTTATTACCAGGAGTTTCCGGGCTCGTTCAAGAACACGTCGACTGCTGTCGTTGCGATGTCGATTGGGGGGGCGTTCTATTCGAGCAACCTCGTTGTTGGTGTTGTTCGGAGGGCCACGGATTGGCTGCCAAATGATATTAACAAAGGGAGGTTGGATAATGTGTATTGGTTGTGTTCTGTTATGGGGGCACTTAATCTGGTTTTCTATCTTGTGTGTGCATGTTTGTATAAGTTTCAGAAATCTTGAAAATGTTGAGGGAAATTTATTCGTGTTTGGGATTTACTTGTGATAAGTGATTCCTGATATCTTTTACAGTATTTGCTTTTATTAGTATGTTCTCATTATACCCTCGTAACACATTGTTTCGAAATTAGCCCACACAAGCAATGTGGGTTAATTAAATTATTTCTTTTTTTGCTTAAAAGTCATATGGAATATAAAATGTTTGTATAGGGTACGTGGGACCACATGGTCATTTATATGAATGGAAAAAATGAAAAGGACCAACACTAAAGATTCCAGACGTGATTAGAGATGTCAAACTAGGGGATGGCCCAGTCCAATACGATTGAAGCCCAGGTCAAGCTCTGTCCACAAAAATGAATTTGTCGGGCGAGCTTGCCTGTGTTTAATGAGTTCAAATTGGACTTTTCAAACCCAGGCCCAAGGTCAGGTTTGACCTAAGTAGGGCCCATGTTCAGCCTATTTTAAGCTAATGTTCAACCCATCGTAGGCCAATCTTACATGTTAATAACTTTTCTTAATTTGTTAACTAATACTAAGATTTTTTTTAATAACTTAGCAACATAAAAAATTGTTTTAAAGTATAAAAATTAAATTATACATATTTTGAAAAAAACCGTTCGAAAAAATTAGATTTATTCTTTAAAAAAAAGTGTGAAAAATTAAAAAATAAAAAACATCTTTGTGCCCAATTCAAGACCGATCCGAGCCTAGTCTGGGACCCACCTTGTTAGTGGTCCAAGACCATGTCGGGCCATAAATTTTATAAATGGTTCGATCCAGCCCGACCAAAAAATTTCAATAATTGGTCATCGTACCACGCCAAACTGAATATGGAACTAGAGAAGATCTACAGTTAGTCAGTGAATGCTAAATATTTAGTTGCCGACTTCCACAAGTTCACAATATTATGATATATTTTTTACATTTGGAATCAATGTTAGCATAGGAATCGCATACATATATCTGAGCAGTACTTTTTGTCCAAAATTAAATGCGACAATTTACGCAAAAATGTCCCTTTACAACACATGAACCCAAGATTCATCACATTTGGAGTAAAATATTCAAGATCTATATGCACATGGGACTGATGCAGAGCAACAATCCTTTTACAGTGCAGACATGTTCGATCTATACTCAATTGGCACAGCAAAAGTTTGCATCACAAAAATGCCAAATGGGTGTGGATGGTATTAATCTTCATCATCATTTAATGCAGCAAAAGAGAAGGGTTTAAATTTGTAGCCATCGCCCGTGTAGAACTTATTTTGGAATTCCACCCAGTGAAGACGTAGGGCGTGGAGGAACGCACTGAGGGTTTCCATCATGAGTAATATGAATGCTGTGGCAAAAGCAAAAACTGCCAGGCCCACTAAACGTATGATAAGATTGTCGTACCTGCATCCGGTGATGTGCACGAAAGAAGTTACATATTTGGCCAGAAGGGGAACTTATTGTTAGCATAGTATAGAGCCTGAAGTGATCACACATGCACTGTTAGAATCTTCTGGAAATTTTCTTGATCAAGATCATCATCAGTTTTTATGATCAATGATTCCAAGTGATCATATATATTCATCAATCATCACTAGGGTCATTAGCAGAAACATAAATCACCCATCAGATGTCTTGATGATTGCAAAAGATATTCGTTGTTTCTTGTCAATTAAACATACACAATTTGTTATCAGGAAGTCTATTTGGGTATGTAAGAGTAGATAGGACATTGAAACTAATAAAATTTAAACCACAAAAACTGTATAGGGGCCTTGGGCCTGTGGATGAGAAAACTTACCCCCATGCAAGAAGGAGAACTTTTTCGTAGAAAACAGTTGATAGTTCTGAGTGAGCCAAACTGTAAAATACATGGAAAATTAACTTACAAGATCAACAGCCAAGATGGAACTCAATTAATTACATGATGATGAAATTGATCCTACCTCAGAGCCCACAGCCGGAGATATGATGCAGTATTTGAAACTGCACCAAGCACAAATTCGATGGAATGTATCATTTGATGCACGAATACTTCACTAAAATTGAACTCGTGTTCTGGTTGGGTTACTGAATCAGATTTCTCGTCATCATAGATGTCAGATGATTGGAGAGTCTGATACATCTGGCCTTGAAATCTCTTAAATATATGCACACAAGAGGGCCAAGTCAATATAACTCATTTTAGCATATTGTGAAGGACCAGAAAGAAACAAAACAAGAGCGATATGGTAGAAAGCTATCATCATCAAAGGGTAAAAGTGGTACAATCATAAATTTTCCAATATAGTGGAACAGTTTCCACTATCTTCCGTTACAACTAAACCATGAAAAGACATAAAACCGAGATAAGAACATTAAAAGTACCTCAGTGTGGAGCCTCTTTAAAATAAAAGGTTTTGGAAAGAGCATCCACGGGACAGCAATAACAGCTAAAAGCAACAATATAACCTGCAAATAGCAATTGATAGAAACTAGTATCAGAATTGTGTGTGTGTGTGATTTCAATATAAGACTTGTAATGACCATGCCTGTATAACACTCTGACCCCAAAACAGCTGATTTTCACCTAAATCTTCAAAAGGACTTAGGAACATGTAAATCATCACATGATAAAGATCTGCTTGAGAACCAGTACACCATTTCACAATGATGAGAAGGGAAAGATACCCGAACAGACTGTTAAGGAAGATCATTTGAGGCACAAACTGATACCTAGGGGAAAATGGAATAAGTTATCCAATTTGAAAGGTAAAAAGAAAAGCTGAAAAAAAGAGCAGTTGAGAAAATATACTTGATATCGAGTGAGTTGCCAAAGTAGCGTGCATTAAAATAACTTAGGATGATTCCTAGATTCATTTGTGCTATGCCAAACAAAATAGACATTTTCATTTTCAACGAATTCAAGAAAGGCAGCTCAGAACGACTTCCACGCCAACTTGGATCCACACCAAATGGATATGTATCCTGATATTTGATTAAACCAACTGAACGAGAATCACTGTCAAGGCAAGCAAGAGAAAGATTGTATGAGTTATATATTAACAAAGTGAACAATGACGAATCAAAATACTATAAAGCATCAGAATAAATGCAGAAATTATTCTATTATTCCGTACTAAACCAGATTTACACTACTCACTTCTATGACCAAGGTAAGGCGCTGATGATTACCTGCATGTAGCATCTCGGCATCTGTAGGCAGAGCTTCCAAATATGTGAAAAGGAACAGAAAAGAATTCATTGTATACCAAGCCACAATAAATTGAAAAGACAGACATCAAAAGGAGCACATATCGACCACCAAATAGCATCTCCATGAAGCTGTCAAGTTTCTGATGGAGATAAACATTTCAATTATATAAACCCCCAAAATAAGGAAATAGACAATTAATTATGAAAAATATATATTTGAAATGTTTATATTATTAAATCTAAAAGATAATGCATACCTGTGAACTAAGCTTTTTTTCTCGGATGATTAGTATCAATGCCCCAATTAGTAAGCATATACCATGACCCCAATCCCCAAACATCACAGCAAAAAGAAATGGAAATGTAATAATTGTATAAACTGCAGGGTTCGCCTCCTGGTATTTAGCAACACTGCCAAATAAAGTTTTGCATCAGTACCTTGCATTATAGCCAAGAACTTGCAAACACAGAAGGAAATCAAAAACCAACATTGAGATAGGTAAGCTAAGTTATTCAGCAAAATACAACACTAGACAATAAACGAAAAAAATTGGATTACGCCATCACTAAGGATTACAACTCAAACATACTGGCTTACCCATATGCATCAACAATTTCTTGGTATGCATTTGTGAAATTGTTTGTTTGGAAAAATGTTGGAGGAGACTCCGCTGAATCCTTCACATGAAATATTATGCCCACTGATGAATTACTATCACATGTTGCACGTTGAAGAGCTTCTTGTATCTACAATATGACAGATCTCACCCCTTTCAAGAAATGTTACACAAGATGGAACAGAAGAGTGTAAATAGTAGAAAGTACCTTAGTTTTAGCAAAAATGGGACACCAACCCTCACCAACCAAACATTTCTTCGTAACATCAAAATTTAGCATATTTAATGTGTCATAAACAGCTTTTTCCCGTCTCACCTAGAGATAAAACAGGAAATGAACTTAGTTTGTGCATACTAGTACACCGGTGATTTCTAGTTCAATGAGAAAATAAATTAGCTGAACCCTACCATATGCATCCACTTGGGAAGGTGAAATCCAATGGAGGTAAGAACCTTATCTCGATGACACAGGCCAGCTTCTAAGGTTGTCTCCAGATCAGATAAGTGTGATAAAACCTGAGAATGGGAAAGTCATGCAGTCTACCATGTAGTCACAGAAACATCATAACCTTACAGTCCCCAGAAGCTGGGTCAATACTAAACTTTGTGGTTGATTCTTAACAGTATCAGGAGCTTGTAATTAACTAAACTAAAGGTTTTTCTGACCAGATAAAGAGTTATTTTGATCAGGAGTAAGAGTACTACTAATATGCCAAAAAAAAGTTTAATAAGAGGAACCGCGGTAGTTCCATCTCCCCACTCTGCATGAGAAGTACACAGGCAGTGGTCAACCATGTCACCTAACCATTATTGATCACTTTTAGCATAATTAGAGGGATTATTAACAGCGATTAAGTCCTCGAGTGTATTGAATGAAGTAGGACACTGAGAAACTGTGTTAACATATTTATATAGCCATTATAAAAATCAGAGAATCCAAGTATATGTATGTTAATTTTATATGCAAAAGAACACAAAAGCAACCCAGTTACAAATATACCTCTTGAGTTATTTGCCTACGCTTAGTTGTTTCATCTGGAACGGGGTAGCAATTTGCACCAAACGCTTCACAAATTTTTAGGATTTTTATCCTCACCTGCTCCCCTGAGAAGAATACCACAAAAACTGTTTTCTCAACCTGCATATGCAAAAGCCAACAACTCATCAAATCTTTGAAACCTGTTATGACTGTTCACCAACAAAGACGATTCAAAAGTATAGCACCCTTGATTTAACTAATGAAAAATAAGTAGACAAAAGTTTGGAGTCATTTTCTTTCTTTGTCAAGAGGGATAAACATTCTTATGGCTTCTTCTCATGGTTTCATTCTCCTAAAACAAAATAAAAGAAACCATACCATTTCATTTGTTGCAGGATCCAGGATTTGATCACAAGCTGATGCCTGATTGAAAAGCATATTTCCTCTTGTGGTACGAAACAGCATCCTCTCAAACCTCATAACTTTAGATTTAGGGATTACACCGCATACAAATCCCACACCAGATTGATTCGATGGTCCATTCTGCATCTCCTGAAAATTAGAAAACCTGCCTGAATACAGAAATAAAATTGATTCATGAATTACTTAAGCTTACAGTGGGTAAAATCCATATTGCTCTCGTTATCTGATCCAGCAGTGATGAGGTATCTTCATAATCATCATGTATATGGACATTTTCATTTAATTCCGTTTCCTGGGCTGCCATATGACTCCCACTTGATAAAAGAAAGTCACCTGCCTGGAGTTATCAAGACTTTGAGATGAATGGAATCTTTATTCTATTTTATTATTTGAGTTGGGGGGAGGGCAGTGGGGATTGAACTTGAGCCCTCTCGGTTTAGAAATTCTTTAGACATGATTATCCGCCACTAGAGATGTCCCCAAAGGCACGAATGAATGTAATATTATTTAGCACAGTAAAGGGGGAAAAAAACTGTAATGTCTCTGAGCGTGCATGTGAGGGGGACAATAAAATATACTCGTACGTACACAATAAAGAGAAAAAAAGCATCAGCCGTGATGATAATTCAACTAGTCTTGCTTGTATAATGCCTCCTGTTAGCACAGATTCAATTGGTCTCTGAAAAATGTGAGCTATCTAGTTTTATCTCGATCATACTTTATATTTTAACAAAATGAGTTTACACTATTTTCTTCTTTTTAGTAGCTTAGTGTTGGAAGCGTTAAATTGGATGTCTCACAGTTCTATAATCTATGCAAACAGTTAGTTGGTCAACACCGTTTACGAAGTCCAGTATGTGAAATCATGATGCTGTGTGGTCCCCTGAATGATTAATGCCATTCAGGGGAAACTAGACGTACAAATTAATGCCATTATTGAGCAGCCAAACTATGGAAAACTACAGAAGTCGATTTGTACTTCTCCAGAAACAAAGACAGGTGTAATAACATAATGAAGCTCCACTTTATAAATTTAAAATTTCATACCGATACACACATAAATATTAAAGTAACCCCCACCGTTTACAAATTAATAACATTCATTTTTTTCAAAAAACATGAGATTGCAAAGGTAAGAATCTTTAGAAAGGGAAACACCTTTTTCATTGACACAAAAAAGAAAAGAATATAAGATGAGTATCAATAGTTTGACTATGTACCTTCTGCAATACAATCTTAAACTCAAGCAGCTCATTATATGTTTGCTGCAGTTTCTCACTATTGGCATTCATTTCAATTAGCCCGTGCTCATGCTCAGCAAGTTGAATCTAAGATCAATATAAAAAAATCATAATCAGTCACGGCAGCAGGTCAAAATCCCACAGATCTGTTGATCTGTAGAGGGACAAAATGAAACAGACCTCCAGTTCTTCCAATTCAATGTCAGATTGAGAAGATGAACTAGGAGATGCTGTCAAACAAGCCTTGTGTATCTGATCTTTAATAAATCGTAGTTTCCGAGACATCTCACCACATCTCTTAACCTGTAGATAACACGGAAGAAAGTAAAATCTAGAAACCAAGAATGATGATTCTAAAAGTCAATATCTACCATTGAACCAGCATAACAGCTTATTTGACATAGAAGTACCGAATAAAGATTCTCAGCTACAGAATACGATGAAAAACCCTTTATTCAACTCTCATCAATGTGTTAATTCAATTGCAGTCCTCAAAACTTGATGAAGCCATAGAATTGCCAAGAACATATATTTCAGTTACATAAATCAAGCAACTGTAAAGTCTCTGAGCGTGCATGTGAGGGGTACATTCATCCCCAAATTCAAGTAATATATGGTGTACTTATAAAATGAACTCCAGTCGATCCTACATGGTCCTTTTACATAGCATTGCTTTCTAAAAAAAGAAACAAATTGCATTTACCATATGCTCCAAGAGATCTATTACAGCTTGGTAAAGGACTACTGGTACTTCTAGATCTCCCAGTTAAACAGTTCATGAAAAATAATAAGCTCTTGCCATTTCAAGCACCTATTTATACATTTCAACTGCTTTCATGATTCCATCTTAGTCAACCATCATCTTTGGAGCAACATTCGCAATCCTATTTTTCAATTTCATATTCAAAAAATTGATTTACATAAGCAGCAAAATTGTTATATCAATTCTTATTGAGAATTTACTTTTTAGGAAGAAAACAAGGTTGTCACTAAAGATGGTGAGATAATCCAGAAAAAAAACCTTGGATATAATCTCCAAGTGTGACATTCAAAATTTTGGAAATAAGATTTCTCAACAATGTATATTTCAAAGATAAATAACAAAAAACATTTCATAAACATACCTGATTAACAAATGTCCGTTGGAAAGGGCTTTTATCATCACTTAACTG
The DNA here is from genome assembly GCA_001278415.1 of Ocimum tenuiflorum. NCBI lineage: Eukaryota > Viridiplantae > Streptophyta > Magnoliopsida > Lamiales > Lamiaceae > Ocimum > Ocimum tenuiflorum. Next base: position 7,946 of record AYJT01101539.1, read on the forward strand.
CTATTCAAGAAAACATCAATTTTGTTGTTAAAAATAAGCAACTATGAGCTGAGAGAAAAGTTATAAGAGGTCAAATAACAACTATACAAAAGGAGTCCAGAAGCATCTAATGGACGTGAAATTTTTATACAGCCGCCAATAACATCCTCTAATACTATAACATTCCGAAGCGCCTAATGCTGGCTGGAAAAAACAGAAGTAAAAGTTTATAACTTTCTTCATTATGCTTAGAAACTTGTTCTTTCTCAAAAGTAAAAAAAAAAAAAAGAAGAAGAAGAAGAAAGAAATAAAGAAAAGAAAGAACGAAACTTGACTTCAGCTCTATGTAAACTGATTATGAATTGTAGGAATTTGAATCTAAGGATAGGATTTGAACAAACTGATCAAATGATTTGCTCTTTGTGGACTCAAATGCACCGAATCACCCAATAGCATTCGCAACAGTTAGTTATGGATTCTAAATCCACTATAGAATGAATAATCCAAAGTCCAACAAGCTCAAATAAGCTATCAAAAGTCTCCATTCCATCACTCGAAATTCCTAAGCCAGAAAATACTACTAAACTAGAAAACTGTAAATGGGAAACATAATCTCGATTCTTTAACATTGGAACTATGATCATCACTGTTTACACTATCCAAAATAGAAAGCGAAGCGTTAATCCTCAGCAATTAATCACAAAAATTCCCAATCAGCGATATAAAGTCAAAGCCGAACTCGTACTCATCAACGTTCTACTCCGTGGCAACATATTGTGGACACCAGAGAAACATAAGTGTCAATAATTCAGATAATGCCAGTGCCAAAATGCCAAAATCGCACACTCTCGCCACCAAAGAAAATAGAAAGAGAGAGGGGAGAAAAAAACTCCGAAGACCAAAACAATGGAATAAAATGCTGTGAACAAGAGAGATCTGTGCGTACGTCGCGGAATTGGAAGAGACCGAGTTGGCCGAGATAAGATACGGCGCGGTGAGCCGACTCGACGGGGATAATGAGTTGCACCAGAATCATCTTCTCGGAGCGCATCAGATCCATGCTCGGCAAATTGTCTATGTACTCCATTTTCCATCCACCTCCAAACCAGGCCTTCTTCAGCACGATCACAATCACTCAGACTCTCCTCCGCTCCAGATCTCCGATTTGTGCATGTCAGAAAACAGAGAGGTTTCTTCTGTGCGTGAGAGAGATGGAGAAGTGAGAAGTCTATCGCATTTAAAGGGGAAAGCAGATGTCGGTGAATCGATTACGCAGAGAGAGGGAGAGAGAGGAAGAAGCAAAGGTGGTATCACTGCAACTGCAAGGGGGTTGATGCTAGGTCGCTTTGCGGTTATCGGTAAAATGGAGTAACACAGAAGGAAAACCGAATGGCCGTGGACGTAAATATAACGCGATTCAGGGTCAATTTGGTCAATCTACTACCTTCGCTTTCATTTGTTTCCTCAATTCAGTGTGTGAGGCCTTTTAAAGAAAGATACTGACAAGATGATTCGGGAGGAATTTATCTTTACCGCACGTTACTTATCATATCGTGTTTGTCTCCGATTCAGATTTCTGTAAAGAAATAAATAAATAAAATAAAATTTTAATTTAATAATTTATAGATTAAAATAATTATATAAAATTATGAATGATATATAAACTGAATAAAGCAGTAAAAAATAACTAGTTCGTCACCTACGCAATCGTATTTGTATCAGTTTTGTGTGTGTTCATGTTCGAGGCTTGACAGATCGAATCGTTTTTCGATTACATATCCTTAACAGATCGGCACGATAAGGATACAACATGCTCCACTCTTAGTACAACCCATTTCTTTAGGTCTTTTATGCGTAAGTAACAAATTACCATCAATCCAAGATCATGACATTTTTTCTTTTTTTTGTTTATTAGAACATTTATAGTGACTAAATCAAAAGTGAAAAGTTTCGCGTTTTAGAACAAGGAATTTCCAACTGTTAATAATTTATTAAAGCGATGGATCTGAAATTATTTTATCATCTTGGGTCAAAATTCTTGCATTAAAAAGTTTGGTATATATAGGTATCCCTGTGAATGTACACACCGACAACAAGTATGTAGAGAGGGATACGAGTGCTGCATAAATTTGGAAAGTCAAACACGATATTCCATAACCATTAAATTAAATAAATATTATTGTACGGTAAGATTGATCATAAGCAAAATTCCACATGAGAAACAATATTTATGATTAAAATATATCGTTATGTTAAATCAATCAGTACTTCTAACAGTAGAGATAATAAGCATGAGAAAAAAATATTAAATAATCATACTATTTTAGGCCTGTAACGCAAATAGAGACAGCACCACCAAGATTTTAATGCGTGGGAGCCCAAGCCGGTTATTTGTTGACCCACATCGACCAAAGACAACTGGATTATTAAAATATTTCCCATTGGAAATGTTCTCACTCCTCTTCTAAATACATAGTATATTTAAATGTTTTTTTTTTATATTAAGGTTAACTTCCTATTTATTATTTAAACATGAAGTTTAAACACATGACCACATTTAAAAAAAAATTTAATGTCTGTTTTTACAGGTGTGTTCCTGATATATCAACTTCCCCCTCAAGCATGAACTTTTCAGTATAGCCTCAACTAAACTTCTCCACCTACAAGAAACAAGCGAAAACAACAGCAAGAAGTGGGAAAAAACTGCAAAATTGAGTAATTACATGAAAGAATGAGAGCATCTTGATGCAGCTGCAACTTATGCAAAATGCTGACAACATTTGCTCTTCTTCTAGCATCTCTGATATTTCAGTTCTGTGCTCGGGAGCACAACCTACAAAATCCTTGAAACTTACAACTTCTTCGATGCATTGAAGCCCTGCATCGCTGCAAGCACGAAGCATATCCAAGGAAGTTAGAGAAACCCCATTTAGTTTTGTTGAAATCTTGCTTTACTTCAACTAAATTTGGTCTCTCTTTCTATCTATGGTAGTCATAGCATGTGTACGTCCCCATATAAAATAACCAGAGTTTTTCATTAAGAAGTAAAGCGCAATCCAATTTGTACATAAACGGAACCAGTAGAAAAGCATACCACAGACCTTCACACGAATTTCACATATATCGTTACCTTAAAGCAAGTTCAGAGTACTTATTGAAGGCCATTGTCCGCGGGGTAACTGCCAAGCACCCTCATAAATGTTGCAAACTCCTACGAAGATTATATAGTTGTAATGTTCACACATCAAAATTAAGAAACTGTTATCAGAACATCAGGATGCAGAGGGAAAAAGAAAATAATTATCTACAAGTAAGCTACATACCTTCAGATGACCAAGAGCATTTTGAGCTCTTTCATCTGCCATGGATGCTTCAAAATCAACGTAGAAAAGGTAGGGAAAGTACCTGCATCCAACATTTTACGAAGTGAGATTTTCTATTATCACAAAATTATTTATGTGATACTTAATATTGAACATTAAATAAATAATCACACAACAACTTTCGGGTGATCTACTTTTTCACCAAATTACCTTAAAAAGCTAAAAATATTAGCCATATAACACATTACATACTGCTATAAACAAATATGGAAAGTTCACCGAATCATGATAGACACTATTATGAATGTATCCTGGATTTTGCATAGTGAGGCAACTTTTAAAAGATAGAAACAAGGTGTACTTACTTAGGAAAGCCAATGGCACCGTCATCAGGTGTCGGTAAAGCCTGCTTCTGCAGTGGACGACTTTCAATCTAATTACCAGAGAAAAGAAATGTTGCAGTTGAGTCACATACAGGAAGGCATCAAATATAACTCTAAGAGACCAAAGAAGAATCCACCTTGGTGAGATTGATATTCCTCATAGCAAATACACCTAGTGCCTTGAAAAGCATCCCAGGACCTTCCTCCAGCGAAAACACTATACTTGTCTGTGCATAAGTAATATAGTGATTGAGGAGGTGGATAAGAGAAAAAAATGCATCGCGAACAGGAATCAACTTTGAAGGAAGTCAAATTTGAAGTCTACAATTAGTTTCTCTAACCAATCACTCAAAGCTGCTCACTATGCATTCTAACCTTAAACGGTTTACCAGTGCCTGGTATGATGGGCTCCCTAGCCAGCATAAGGAATCGAGTGACATTATCGGAATCATCCTAGCACAACAATGAGGAAAATGAAAGAATGCAATAAGTCTATAAAAACTTCTTACGCCAGTAAAATACATACAAACTCCATCCACAAACCTGAATGTCCTGTGCAAGTATATCTAGACCATAGATCTCGGCAGCATTAAAGCTAGCAACAGCACCAGCATCGTTAAGTTTATGAAAAGCAACATGCTGCACATTCAAAAAAGAAAAAAAAAACTGTTAGGCACATATAAACCTAAATGCAGCAATTCCTAATAACTCTCATATTATCAGAGTGTAACAATAACAAAGCATCATTATATACCTTTGCTGCACCAGCAGTATCATCCACAGCTTCCCTAACCAGCCCCAACTTAGTTAAGGTATTCTCGCACTGGGCAAGAGCCTGCATCATCAAAAGTAACAAACTCTAATCTTCATATTCCAGAAATAATATATGGATTTTATTTAGTTTGAACTACCTGAGGATGGCTAAGAACCCTTGTAAGGTCTTCAATCTTAATACCAGGGTTAGCTAATAAGCAGTGTCGGATAGAAAGTTTAACTTCCCCAACAATATGCAACCTATGACGGAGCAGAAGATCATAGTTCCTGTGAATACTGCCGCCTAATGAATTTTCTATAGGCAAAACCGCTCTATCGACAAGCCACCTTTCAACAGCCTGTAGTACGAACTAAATTAGCATCTCACCAAAATGTGAAGACAATTTTGTCATCGTAGTGTCTTCCAAACTTATATATTTCAGAACAGTATATAATGTGGCAAGTGTAAAGTCATACTTCAACTACATCAAATGAAAATTTCAAGAAATAAGATTAATCTATCAAATCAAATAAGGTTTTAGGTTACTGACTTCAAAAGCAGTGTCGAATTGTTCACATGGAACTGCTTCGCAATTAGGATAGGCCTTCTCTGCTGCAGACTCGCTGTAGGCACCTCGAACACCCTTCAAAAATTTAACCAACATCAGAATCATATGCATTTCACATCTTATTTCTTTTTTCTTTTTCCCTGATTTTTTATGGTTGAGATTGCCACAGCATTCCCCTGTTGTGCCTTTTGGCACCGCAGGGGATCCCAATCTTTCCGCCACTGGCAGATCTATTAAGGGGCTAGAGGGGGGGCCTGAACAAAAGATTTTCATGATTTTGTATAGTATAAAATTATAAATCGAAAATTTTGTATCTTAGCCCAGTCCGTTGCTAGAATTTATGTAATTTCATTAGAAACATAAATAAAACAATACATTTTAACGAGAAAAATGCTCCATTAATACACAAATTCGACAAAATACAATAAAAGTTCGACATCACCACTCTTTTCTCTTTCGGTGAATAGAGAAACAAAAATCCTATTTGTTAACATATATGAACAGCCCTCGAAAAACAAATCCTGCCTTCCCCACTGCAATCTGCACTCATGGTCAATTGATGGTACAACTCACGAGGCATTAAGTACAACACATCCAGACAGTGTATTTTAAGCAATTACATGTTGTACGGTAAGCATCAATGTTTGTACCCTCCATGACGACAATTTGAGAGAGAGAGCAAAACCTGATATGCGACGCGGAGACGAGACCCTTCCGAAGCCAAATTAGACAATTGAGCAGAGGTCAACGGCCCTGCAACAGTGAACCATTAACACAAAAGGGGAGGGAAACAAATCAAAATTAATAAAATTTAAACTCCTAAACGCATAAAAGCCGATTAAAATGAGACTTACGCGGAAGTGATGGTGGAGAGTTTCTGGAACTAAACTCATAGGGGGAATCCTGCATGAGCTTCTGCAGGTCGATTGCATGGGTTTTGTCGCCGTTAGTTTTGCCAGTAGAGCTGGCGTGAAAATGGACGTGGCGACGTCGTTTAATTGGTTTGACGGTGAAGAAAGGTTTGCCATTGGATTTAGGGTTTCGGAATTGCGAATTAAGGTGGGTGATTGGGGATCGAAATGTGGTGGACGCCATTGTCGTAGCTGGAGATGAGAAATGAGAAACAGTGTGAAGGAGATTTTCAATATGAAATGAACGTTGATCTGCTGATGTTAAGGCGGTCAATTACAATTAATTAGGTTTTTTTT
>AYJT01101577.1:0-12147 GCA_001278415.1 Ocimum tenuiflorum
TTTGATCTTCACTAACAATCTATCGCCCAATGGCTTCAGAGATGTGTACTAAATATTCGAAAGCAGATTGTCTCAGCATACCACATAACTATCCAGCAAAAAGTAATGAGAATAATGGAGCAATTGCCACAAAGAAATCACCCAAAGGACCAATGCAATAGATTATCATGGACTTTTGGCATACGTACGAACGAAAGCATTTCAGCTATTGTCAATAGCTAGATATGTTCATGTTCGTTTATCCATCTCACACCACTTGACGATTACATAAACCAAAGAATTTAAGCAAAGAAAACGATAACGAACATCAAAATACAACCCTAAATGGAATCATATCGCATCACATGGAACCGAAATACAATTCAGAGAAGCCACATTGTTGAATTTAAACGCAGCGCGGAAACACACACACGCATCGAGTTAGACAGACTGGCGAGTATACCTTAGGGGCAACAACTGTAGCGGCCTTGACAACAAGGCCACGGAAAGACCTGCGCGACATCCCATTCTGCTTCAGAGGCGAAAAAGATGTAACCTTTACTGACTGCGTAGCTCTCAGCCCTTCAAATGAAGAAAAACCTTTTGCTGCTGAAATTGAGGAAGCAGCGGAAGTCAACTGTGCAGCTGCCATTTCTTCAGCTACCAAATGGAAGATTAAAACAGCTTTATTACTTTAAAATAAAAATAGAGAAAAGGTTAAGGAATTGTTATTATTTGCAATGAAACCAGATTACCTCAACAGCGAGAAGGGAAATTTGGTGACAGGCTAAGCGAGATAAGTGTGTGAGAAGATAAAGGTAGCGATGATAAATTGGTGGGATTGGTCAAGAAAGAGGATAATAAAACCCTAGAAATTCAGGAGGGGGTTTTCTGCAAATAATAAGAGGGTTCTAGAATATTTTGGATGTCAAAAATATTGTTTGGTAGTGTGGCCATGATCATAATTGGGTCGAACCCAATTTTTTTGGGCTCTAGTCCATTTATACATAAGGCCCATTGACAATATCTTTATCTATTAAAGCCCGTTATTTTTGATGTAACGGTCAACTTTGCAACTTAATTATTATACATGATCAAATTGCACATTCCATGATTCTTTCACAATGATTAACACCGTTTTTAGTTTTTAGGGAAAAAAATTAATAAACGAATAACTTGAGTTTGAGTTGAGAAATCGAGCAAAAATGCTTGAAGAGATCTGTGCGAAAATAGGTAAATTTTTTGGAGAGGAAAACATCTGCAAACCTTCATGAGAAAAATATTACAAAAACAAAAAAATTAATCATAACTTTTTTCCTTCTGAATATTCTCCTTCAATCTGGCAATCTTCCTGTCATGTTTTGTAATTGAAACATTGTAGCTCTTAATTAATGAAATGACAAGCAAGCTATTCATTATCTTAATAAGGAAGATTGATGAAGTAGCTGACTAGCCGGTATGATATATGGGCCATCATTTAATTTGATTTTACCTTTATACGTAATACCAATATTCTGTTTATAAGCTTTCAAAATGATGATAAAATAAAATAAAAACGTCTACATCTTGGAGGATATAAAAACATATAACTAAGATTCTCTATCAAGTTAAAACAAATCTCAAAAGCTTTCAAAAGATACAACAATACAACATGCTGTGTATAAAAATAAGAGATTATCATAATATCTTACAAGGGTCAACTCTAAAGCATAAAATAAAGGATAAAGTACAAATTAAAGAAAGTTCACCTAACTCTATAGAATACAGACTTACGTGAATATTAACAACTCGGAAGCTTCTTTTCGGAAAAGAATAACAACAACTTGGAAGCTTTAAATATTTGCGGGAGTGTTTGGAAAAGAAAATGTGCTTCAAAGTGATTAAATTTAGCTTCAAATTGTGAAAAAATATCATATTTGTGCAAAGTTGTTAATTAAATAATAATATCATATTTAAACTTATGCACATTTAACATCAGCTTTTCGTTTGAACGTAATTTTGTATCCTGAATACTTTCTCGAGCAAGGGATGTCTGATGTGTTCAACTAGCACACCTATGTGTGTACTTTTCCAATATATCAAAACGACATTGTTTTTTACAATTAAAAAAGTTAAACGTTCATTGTCAAGTAAGTACAACTTTTACATCTACTTGCAACTTTTTAATTACAACATATTTTGAATTAGTTGCAATCTTAACATGATCTCACAATTAATTGCATAGGTAATTATTATTTCTAATAATCATTTAAAATTATGATTACTATTTTTACACTCGCGCGTTGCGCGGACTAATATGATATTTTTATACCAATTATGTTGGGTCATCAGACTTGAAATTGTTACAATTACTGGACGCTCTAATTTATTATATTAAATATCACTTAACTAATAAGAATAAAAAGAGATATTTTTGTACTTTTTAAAAGAATTCAATAGCGAAAATAAAATTTGAAAAAATTGGTGAATTTTAGAGGGGAGTGATATAAATATAATTTGATTGTTATTATATATTGGATGAATATGAATTAGAGAATAGATATATTATAATTAAAATATAATTAATAAAATTATATTCATATTTGTATATATACTTATAATTTTATTCTAAATTTGTTGTTTATGGATATTATTAAAATGTTTCATCTATATATTGAATCTTATATATAATTTAGAATAATAAAAAATGAGTGGATGACATACAAAACATCTCTTGCATCAAAATTATTCCAACTTACATGATTAAAAAAAGCATTTTTGTTTTTTAAATAAATTAATAAATAAAAAGTTTAAATTTAAATTAATAAGATGTGACATTTTTAGAAAAAAGAGCTAGTATAGTTTTTCAATTATAATCTAAACTATGCGTTTTTTTTTTTCAAAAATAATACAAACTATCAGAAATTTTAAATAAATGTACAAACTATCGTAAATTATTGAATATAGGATGATTTCAATTTCTCGGCACCAGAATGTCAAATCGAGACACTGTATTTCCATGTTACCTTATTTTAAGTCATGTCCCAAGGAAAACGACGTCGTTTGTAACTTTTTTTCGTGTAGATGTTATATGTTGATTAAACATTCCGATATCGCAAAATTGAAATCATTATATATTTAACAATTTATGATAATTTGTACATTTATTTGAAATATTAAAAAATTTGTATTGTTTCTGAAAAAGTCGTATAATTTGGATTGTAATTGAATATTTTTCCTTTTGTAAATATTTATTATTATATATTGTTTATATATATGTGTATATATATTATAATATACATAAATTAGTTAATAAATAATAATAATATAATATTTTTTGTGAAAAAATGGCATTATAGTAATTTGACTTACATGTATGTATTTGAGTATGATGATAAATATAACTATATATTTTCTTTCCCTTATAAAAAATAATATACATATGCATGGAAACAAAAAATAAAACATATTAGAAAAATAATATGATGTTTTTTATGTGGAAAAATAATATTTTAGTAAATTAACTTACAGTTATACGTGTGTGTTGTGTGTGTGATGACAAATATTAAAATATATTTTTCTTTTCCTAATTTAAAAACACATGCACATGGATAAAATCCAAATATGTTAGTAAATAAAATAAATTAGAAAATATATTTAGTAGATAGATTAGTAAATAAAATATGTTAAAATCATAATATTAGTGGTTATATGATGAATTTGTAATAAAATAATGATAGTGGATTTATTGTAGATTTTGGGGGAAATTTACCATACAAATCATTTTGGTATTTTATATATATATAGATTTCTGTAATAATTATTTTGATTATGATATATATTTTTATGTATACTGTTGCTTCTTTCGTTTAGGATTCAAGTGTTCAAGGCATTGAAAAATATTCAATAATAAAACATTGAAGGAGTTAATAAAAGCTCCATATCATTTCTATGTAAGCGATAATTGTTGAAAGATGAGGAAAAAAGAGGATTCAATCAATCATTCCAGAGCGAAGAAGAAGAAGAAGAAGAACTCATATATATGGCAAGGAATAAAAAGAAGAGGAGGAGAGTAGTGGAGAAGCAGAACCGAGTCTCGAGCAAAAAGGTGCAATACTTGTTTCATGATTGAAGGGTCGATGGGGGCTACAAATCATTATCTCTTTAATCTTTTTATTTATGGTTTTACTGATTTTTGGCAGGGACAAAAATGTCTATTAAATAAATAAATTACTCATTAAATATTAAGGACTATAAAGAGGAAAAAAGTCTATATATGAATATAATCGCCCATACAAAAGTTACTGCAGGAAATATTTATAAAAGAAAAATACTAAATATCACCAATGCAGGTAATTAATTATTTGAAATTTTAAATTGTACGTACCTTAATGAAAAGGAAATGCATTTGCAACTGATAATGAGTTAAACGTCCATGTTAATATGGTTGGTAACTAGATTAAAGGTCCGTGTTATTTTCACTGAAAACAAAGTCATTTTATATGTTGAAGAATCGTATGCGAATGTATGCTCGCCAAAGAAAATGATGTCACATAAAACTTTAAGTTAAAATGATTTATTGAATCTTTATACGTTCAAAAGTAATGTTTGATTTGTGATTTTGTTCACAAGTGATGATTTTTAATGCAATTAACCCATATTCATAACATTTTGAAAAAGTTTCATATAATAACATGTGATGTGTTTTTGTAGCCTTCATTGGGCCGTATATGTAATAGTATTTCTTCCAAATTGAGTTATCTTTTACCTCCATAAGACTTATAAGATTGACATACGTAGGTTATTTCTAGGGTTAATTACAGGAATTAACACAATATTTATCTACCTTTGTAATTCTGACATAAACTTTCAAACGTTGCATATTTTAACATAATCTTTTCATTTTTTGCAATTTTTACACAATAATTATTTATTTTTAATTCTCACACAAACTTTTAAATGTTGCAAATATTAACATAATATTTTCATATTTTTGCGAATTTCACATCAAATTTCAAAATTCACAATTTTTAATATCAAACAAAGAATTCATTTCAATCCGTTAGATTTGGCTATTCCAAATCCATTTATTCTAAGTGATTATGCGTCAATTGTGATAATTTAAACTGTATTAATGTTTAAAATCAAATATTAGTATCTTTAAATTAGGTGTAAATCCCTAAAACTTGTCATAAATATGCGACTCTGGAATTAAATTTCATTATAAATATGTTTTTAATCAATTTCACTAGATGATGAAATATAATATGTTTATTAAATATAATAAAAAGTAATATCACGCTTAATACAATTCACCATGTATGCATAATTAACCATATGTTTAGTTATCTTGTCAAAAAAAGTTATATGCTAAAATTGTAAAATTTCTAAAGAATATAATAAAATCTGCAATATTTGAAAGTTTATGTGAAAATTGCAAGGTAAACAATTATAATGTTAAAACTCGCAACTTTTTAAAGTCTATGTAAAAATCGCAAGTAATAAAAATGTTATGTTAAAATATGCAAGCTTTATGTGAAAATTGTAAAAACTGAAAAGCTTATATTAAAATATGCAAAAGTTTGTGTGAAAATTGCAAAATTAACCTTTATTTTTATTTGAACGATAAAAATACCACTCATTAATATATACTCGATGAGGGAGAGAAAATGGGAACTATTCAAAGGACAAAGAAAGTTATCGGTTTTATTATTACATTTTAGTGGACAAAAAACTGCAAACACTCCCTGTGTGTTGACTAGATTGAAAACGAGTTATATTAGTTGTAGGATGAAATATGTGACAGTTGACCAGAAGAAAGAACAAAGATTGCGACCAAATTATAATTATTTATTATAGTCATTTGTGCGGACAACATTCAACAAAAGTGAATTTCGTGCAAACACCATGTCCATCTCTCTTTCACACGCAGCTTTTAATTCCCCCTTACTTTCTAATTTGATTTTATCGATAAATTGAATGAAATAGAGTGGATGAAAGCATTAGCGCTAGGATTCCATTTGTATATTTAACCTTTCAATAAAGTAAACTTGAGTATAAATAATAATATTGTCTATCAAACCTAAACATCCAAGTTTAATTATACATTAATTATGTAAAGCTCAATACATATTATAATATAATGTACAACACAACTACACCAAACATACTGGAACAACACAAAAACAAAAATAATACTTTTCATATTTTAAGTAATATCGTTAATATGATAATAGTGTTTTTAATTTATTGGTCAAATTGATAACCTATTAATCAGTCAATCGAAGTTCTTCGTTTACACGAGCTAAATTAATTTGGAGCTAGCTATAAAATGTGTGCACCCCTAAATAAAGCTAAAGAAAGAATTAAATGGTGAAGAAGATTTATTTATGACGGTAAAAACTTGTGTTAGACCATCTAAATGATTTAGGTGGATCTAAATAGTTCATTTCTACCGATCCAAGCTCAAACTTGCCCTTGATCCTAAACTCAAATTCATATTCACCTGGATCCTAAACCAAAATCCGCCTAAATTATTTAGGCGGTCTAACATGAGACATATTCTATTATGACATGTTTGTATAAGTACATATTATATATTGGAAGAGTAGTGTTAGTTGTTGCAATGGAACAGTATAATTTGCTGCGTAGGAACGGTGTATTGAGTTTTTCCAGTCTCAGACGGGTCAAATTTTTGTCTGAGAAGACGCGTCGTGTGACAAGACTATCTTATATATCTTAATTTGTTTTGATGAATTTAAAGAAATTATTATTTATACCAACTGCTGGTAGACAAAAAGGAATTAGCAGCCACGTATGATTGCGACGCTGCAGTCTTGCTCACGTGTTATTTTCTATGTCCAACTTGAATAGTGTACGTGCTACGACGACATTTCCGATTATGCACACCCCACGAGGAACAAACTTGCACAGTGTGTGTGCACTATTGTCAATTTTTATGGGCCCTTCTGAATCTTCCTCCAAATCTTTCGGACAATGATGATTCTGCTTAAATAGAAAATAATAATGGAATTCGATTATCTTGAAATGTATAATTTATGTTTTCGAATAATGAAAAGTTTATTAATTACAATATATAAGGATTGGTAATATTTTCATTGTAATGGTATCACTGAAGTTGGTTAACTAAACATTTATGCTTCTCAACCATTACGCACAAATAATATTCACTGCATTCAAAAACATAATATATACATTGTCATACGCCAGTACTTTTAGAAAGAAGGGCCGAATACCCAACTAAAAAAAATGAAATTGAAACCCTAATTTGGAAGGGGCAGCATGCATGCAGGTGCAATTGTAACTCCTCTCTTTCTCTAGCTCCTCCTTCAGAAAGAGCTAGTCTATGATTAGATTAGAACGGAGCGTGGAAGAGCAACCCCGTTCTTTCTCTAGTCCTCCGGTTCCTTCACCTGATTAAACTAGTCCTTCACCATTATTCTTCGTCCCTTCTTGCGACTCGATATTTGTCGAGAAATATATTCTTTGATTTTCTAAAATCCTAAAAATAAATATGTGAACATAAAAATGCTAGAACTATTCGACAAATTTTTATTATTTGAAAGCAATTTAATCACCAGTAAGAATTAAGGTTAGAGTTCACAAGAGGTCAGATGTTAATTTCTTTCTTTTATCGTTTTTTCATTACTTGTACTGCTTGCACCAATTAATTAATTAGCTAACTAAGGATAAATAGCCAGGACCAATTTATTGACTCGGACGATGTGTTTCATCAACTATGAGATTTTCGCAACGATTAGAGGCCTCCTATAACCTATGTTGAATCTTTACTTGACACTTGTAAGAATAAAACCACATACAACAATCACAACTCATTCTTACTACAATAACAATTACAACAATAATTGTAACTTGATGTTAGGTCATTATTATGAGTGAGAATTGCCAACCTCTTTCATTGGCGTCGATGAAGTGGTTACTGGACCATGATAGTAGAGAAAACAAAAGGAAGAAGATATATAATAGGAAAATTAAGGTTGAAAGCTATTTAATCATCTAATTGGTTTTTGTTTATTTTGGGGGGCTCCATCAAAGTTGCCGATATTTTATCTGCTTTTCAATTATTTACAATAAATTTGGGTGACTTGAAATTTTAAAAAAATGGGTATAGAGCGGTACCCACCTTGATCAAATTCATTCCACACAATATGTCCATCTAACACTAACAGGATACACACTAAATATCCCAAATAGTAATACACCCTCCACCCACATTGAGGCGAGAGCATATCACCATTCGGATAACGTGCTCACAACTGATGAGTCAATAACTTAGAAGTGTTGAGAATAATTAAAATTGTTCGAACAATCAATATTGCATTCTAACATCAGCCGTGAACAGATTATCTTCTACCCACGTATGACATTTGAGCGTTTCCGTCTTTTGGAATGTTGAATCTGTTTTTTTGTTCCCTTCTAGAAAGTGCAAAATTATAGAACAAGAAGAGAGAGAGAGAGTGGAGTGAGCGAAGAGTTAGGAATTTTGGACGCGTTGAAAGGGTAGGGACCACTACTAGTCTGGTCTTTAACCCCGAGTATCATCATCATATCCTCCCACGTTTTTGTTTCCCTCTCCTTTTTTAAACTTTGACGTTTCTCTTTTTTCTTATCCACTCACTCACTCTTGTTTCATTCTAACTAGATTACACCATTTTTTTGTTCTTACATATCCTTACTCACATTTTATCAAACTTTTAACTATAAAAGGATTCTAACTTCCTTTTCCCGGTACCACAAAGAATCAACATATAATGATCAGTTTCGAATCTCAATTAATAATTTTTTTGAAAACTTATTTATGGAGGGATACTATCACACTTGTTTATATTTCATTTTGGCACTATTGGTTTCTATTTTGTAAAATCTATCATGAGTAATGCCAAAATGATGTGTGTATATATTATGATGTTTTAGTAGTAATATATAATTGCAATATATGTATAAATTATTTAAATGATATTTCGGAATTGAAGCCCAGGATGAGGCAATTACATTGTATCCTTCTCTAGTTGGTGTGTTAGCACATGATTTATTGCCTATTTTAGGTACAGATTTGTTTATATTTATGACGTGTTAAAAAAAAACAATATCATAATAATATCAGGTGTTCGAATTCTTTCTTGTGTATGTAGCCGCGTTAAATTTTGGAGCCAATTATCCCACCTTTTAAGGTGCTTACAACGAAGCGAAGAGATTAGCCACTGTTGTACAAATATATAGTAATTCTTTAATCATATTTGAACAAGTTAAAAATCATCATTGAAATGTTGGTACGAGAAATCGTTTATATAAGCTTTACACATCGAAAGTGCATCTCCTAAAAAGTTAAAATTAAAATACATTTTTACTGAAACATTAAAATACATTTGAAACTGATTATTAGAAAACGGACCACTCCTTATAAGTTAAACGGTCGTAAAAAACATTATTGTTGTTGTTGTTTACTGAGAAATTGAAGCATTTGCATAAACAGTAGTTACCATAGTTCGTTCAGAAAACTTTGTTCCATAGCCTGATATAATGTAATTTGATTAAAATGAGCTTTAAAGATAACAGAGACTTTTGATCTGAAAAAACAAACAAACAATTGAATTTACATTTATTTAACTAAATTGCACAACAAATATATGTTCTCTAGCTAGCTATATGTATTACCCCTAATGGACCTAAGTAGCGATGTACGAGTATCATTTTATTTAATTTAAATTATGAGTTTTTATATACACTAAAATAACATGAGAAAATTTGGTTATTAATTAGTTATTTCTTTTCAAAAATACAAATAAATCATATTATCCATGTACATTTTTGGAAATTATAGTATTCGCCATATGGAGAAAACAATTGATATTTGTTTCTTTATTTGCAAAAGAAAAAAAATGAATTTGGCAATTAATTTATTTTAATATTAGAGTGAAAAAACATAAAAGAGTTTATTTTTATCGGAAAACTATTTATTGTATAAAAAATGAGTTACTTTTGCACCATAGTACACGAACAGAAGGTAGAAAGTGTAATATGTATTTATACACACACACACAAATTTAGCTGTGTAATTTCATTTTTTAACCAATTTTGTAACATTAACGGGTAGTGTTTGAAAAAAGAACTCTACATCTAAATTATGCGTAATTCAAAAGGTTAAATTTGTGGGGTTGAAATTTGGCGACAAAATATTTAAAAATCAGCATGGAAAAATAGTTAAAACATATGAAATATGACGTGAGCATGAAATAATAAAAACACATGAATTATAAGGTAAGGTAGTTGAAAAGGAAATGAAAGTGAGGCTAATTAGAATAGCAGTGCCGTTTTTTTCCTGATCGTTGTGCAACCGTGGTACTGCCCTAGTGTGTGTAGAGCGACCTCAAATTCAAACACTTTTAAATTACATCTTGACGTATGTATGTAAAGCTAACTAGCCCTCACCTTTATTTTAACATTAATTCAGTGTAATTAGACTATTGACAACATATTAGTTGAGCCTGTATAACCACTCTAGATCCCCTGTTACATAATCGTGGTACACATTATGTTACGCCACACTGAATCTTGACATATGTATTAATTAAGGGTGTTAAAGTAAGACAAAAACTTTCCTTATTATGAATATGATTGATCTTCATTTATTTATAAACATGTTAAAAATCAGTGTGGTTTAGCACAATGTGTAACAGGGGATGCGGGCCGCTATATAACACTCCTAGAATTGCGAACACGCCTTAAATCCATTATTCATATGGGCATATTTGTTGCATTTTTTGGAATTTGTGGTTATATACGTACCTATGTTTCTTTAGGGTTACGGATTTATTATAATCTACTAAAGTTTGATTCTAGGTGGCAAAACATGTGGCAAATGGATTAAAAAAAAAAAATCCTTGGATGATTAATTCAAGACAAGAAGTGACGTGGCAGCCACTGGTAGCCCAAAATGATAGTGTTATTTGTAAACTTACTATTTTAGAGAGTTGACGTGGACATCGCGGCGAGCACAAACATTGTCCGGTAAATGTCGACTTAGACATCTCCTATAATATTAGGTGCTCAATAATAAAGTGTCTATGTTGAATAACATTACTAACTGAAATTCATCACTGTGCATTTTATTTGCTAAAACTTTTAGAATCTAGGCCTTTATTGTACGTTTGATGTTGTTTGAAATGTATTTTTAAATAAAGATCTAATACTCTTGGCAAGACAAACAAATTTTGCTTGAAATTTGCTCCTCTCGAATGTTGAGTGATTTTTATTCGTTTTCTCATGGTGAATATATATTGGAAAGGACTCAACCTCTCTCATTAACTGGTCTAATATATCTTTCTTCAATAAATTCTTTTTTTTCCCTTACAAGCAGCGTTGTTTTGATGTCAAAAAGTATATTCAATGCAACTATCTAAAATAAAATGTTTTAAGAAATATATGGAATATTAGAATGTAATATAGAACCTAAATCGCTTCCACATTGGAGCCAAAGACATTTCATATTTGGTTGAACTAGTAGAAGCATCAAGATTCTTCTATTGGAATTTGCAATTTTATTTTATTAATATGTATACTTGTACAAAAAATCTCTCAATAAAAAGAAATAAAAAGGTCAAATGAGAGTAGTAGACTAGTAGATGTATGACTTATGGGGGCAGCGCAACCTTATGGCTCGATAGATTGTCCCCCATGTATGTGTGCATGTGCTCGGTAGATTTGTTGGTTTTACTTGTTATATATACTTACACTAGTTTCTTATTCAAAATTGATTTAATTTGTGTAACACAATAGAAATAATTTGTAATTGTGGTGTTTAATCATTAATGTGAGAAGAAACATTTGTTATATAATTTATATGTAGTTATCCTATTTTAGCATTTCATGCTACATCTAATTAGAAACACACTAGAGTTGGTAATTAAAATGTTAATTTAAAACTTTTGAATTTGAGTGTAATGTTGCAAAGATAGAGAGGAGGTGGTATTTGATTGGCGAGTGAGGTAAGAGAAAAAATAAAGTGTAGGGATATATCGTGGTTCGTGGATGCATCAGAAATTTGTTCACGAGGAAGTCGAATTCCGCATGTGCTCTTTTCCGCCGCGTAATCCAAACTATTCATCATTATTTTATTAATTTCTAATTTTCTTTCCTACTCCTCCCCCC
>AYJT01101581.1:0-13059 GCA_001278415.1 Ocimum tenuiflorum
TTGATAATTAAATTGATTATCTTATAATTAATATTTGTAAACTGTTTTATCCATAAAAGTTGATTAAAATGTTTTACGCCATAGTTAGTTTATATTCACAATAATAATTATTAAAATAAATTAAATCGACAGCAAAAAAAAAAAAGGGTTGAGCGACACTTTAGGTGATTTATTTATTTTATGAGAAAGAGAAAATGGAGCTTTGAAAAGACTACCACGTGTACACTTCCTAGTTACTGTAAGAATCTCTCTTCCACCATGGGAGATGACTGAAAAACATACCACATTTAACATCTCCTCATTTTCAAGATTCATCACTCCAATTTCCCTTCAAAATTCTCCAAAGAAAATTACAGCAGACCAACATGCATCGGTCAATCACCATAGAGAATTCGCTCTCCGATGATATTGCCCTTAAAATTGCTTCATCCCTTCAGGTACTTTCTTCTTTTCACAAGCAACTATTCTCTGTTTTTTTTTTTGAAGTTTTCCCTTATTATTTCATCTTTTTATCGTTTTTCAAGCACTGGGGTCTGAAAAAGATTTGATCTTTTATTGTTCTCCAGGTTTTTGATGTGTGTTCATTGGGCAGTTGTTCGAGGTTTTGGAGGGAGCTGTGTGGGTCTGATTGTGTGTGGGAGGCTCTATGCAAAGACAGGTGGCCTTCAATCTCTGCGGGTGAAAATCCTCGCAGTGGATCCTACGATCAGAAATCGGTCTCCAATTCAAAGGTTATTTTGGTGGAGAACTTCATGTTTAATTCATGGTTTGACCCGTTTTGTCTTGTAAAGTTTAGGTGTTTTATGTTTTGGTTCATGTGTCTTAACTTAGGTTTTTGTCAGGAAAAACTTTTGTTCAGTTAATTCACCCTTTTCAATCTTGATGGGTTGGAGATTATTGTTAATTTCTAATGCTATGTTTGGCGGTCTGCAATTAACTTCCTTTACTTGTATTAGGTTTCGATTTTATTGGGTTTTGATTTGCGATGAAATTCTAAGTCCATGGTGTATATCCTATTCCGTGTTTCACTACAAAAGGTGAAGTTTAAGTAATGGTTATGTATCTCTATGATAAGGCTTTCTTTTCTTTTTACTGAAAATTTCTACCTTGGTAGTGGGATATGAAATGGAACGCGGATTATGATTAGACAATTTCATTTTGTTCCGTTTCATGATGCAGATGTACTAATCTCATTGGAATTGTTCTATCACTGTTAAACAGACTGATAATGTAGATTATGGTTATTTGATTACTGTAGAGTTGGAGAAGTTTGTATATAAAAAAGCACAATGAGATGGCTGGGAAAGGAGCCTTAGTTACAAATTTTGTGGAAAGAGCTGTAGCTTATGAGTCCATCGAGGTTGGGAATTATTTGAAGGCAGTCGAACTATTGAACTCGTTTCAGTTCGGGTTCAAAGACGTTCAAATGTTGTTGCTCAAGCCACAGCTTAATGTGTTGCTTAACTTGGTCGGCATGCACTATTGCCTCATTTGGCTTGGAATTCCGGTAACTTCCTATCCCTACTATCCCGATTCAGTCGTTCACTTTAATTTTCCTTAAGGGAGAGGTTTCTGTGAGAACTCTTCAATGTGTGTCAACTAGAAAGTGTAGTAGTTGTTGCACAATAATGCATTGAACTACACGTAATAAATATGCAGTAAGTTGAATGGAAGATTTTTACTGCTTTTTATGCTATAATGCTGGAAATGTATTAAGTGCGTTATTGTGGATTATTTGGTGCATTATTATGTGATAAGTTCTGCAGTTTCTAGTTTCCTGTTTGATCCATTCGCTTTGCTTAAATTGAAAGATAAGCAGCATTGAGGGAAAAAAAAGTACTTCTTATGACATCATACAGACTTTTGCATTTATTCTGTATATGTTTGTATGGCATTTGATTTCAGTTCTTGCATGTGAAATCTAACACAAATAACAGGTAACATCTGTCAGGGTCTCGATCACTCCTAATTTAGTGGAAGGTCTTAATCATCACCACCTATCATGCTATTAACTTACATTGGATGGGCTATTGTGATTGTGTTATGATTTACGTATTGCTGCTTTCGTGTTTAGTGCCATAATGTCAATAAATATCTTTGAACAAAGTTTCTTGAATGGAATTCAGGGCCGACGAGTTACATGTTATCGCTTGAGTTTGATGGATTTAGACTATGGTCTCTCCTAGGACTTCATTAACGTCGTGTTGGTTTGAGAGTAGAAAATTGTTACGTTTCACAGAAGGCTGAATTGTGTCTAGAATCTGATCTGACTTCCACTTAGGACATTCCGATTTTGGTGCCAGAAGACAAGTGTAGCATAACTTTGGGGCTAAGAGAATCGAGTTAAATCTTCCATGACTTTAAATCTGTAATACTTATACAAGTAATATGAAATCCAACTTGAGTCTTGCATACATTGAAATTGAACATTTTTAACCTTCAAATTTTGTAACAAATTGCATGACAAAATGATTCGTTGCTTATATTGACATTTTAGTAATTTTGTACAGGCTAAGAGTGTGAATGAAGCACTGGATAGCTGCCATGTCTCAGAAAGGCAAGTGTGTGTCCAATGGTGGAAGCTTGGAAGATGGTTTTACGGGTTTCGTTTAAGAGACGAATCCCACTCGAGGAACGTCTCGTTGGGTGATCTAGCAGCATCCGACGAAGAAATTCTTGGTGTGCTTCATCGTGGAGCCATTCATGAGGTTATTCGTGTTCAGATTTCCGCCGCGAAACCATCTCACACATCTTGGTCTCAACAAGTTGCTCAAGTGTAAGGCTTGATGGCGTCCTTTAACTGTAAATATGTGTTCTGCATTTTATGTTGAGATATAGAATTGAATAAAAGCTGACTGTATTTACCCGAGGAAAAAGTTTTTCCTTTCAAAGGTATAATGGATAGGAATTATATTGGGTTGTTAATATATAGGGGTTTTTATTGTACAGAAGAACAAATCTTGGCAGCTGGAATATTGTGGTCTTTAATTTCATTTATTCAAGTTTCTTTTCATTTAATTTTAGAAAAGAAAATTTTATGAAACAAATACAATTGGGTATTTAAATCTTCACAAGTAGACACAAACATGTTTCCATGATACAAAGGGAAAAAAATGGGCCACAAATTTTCCTCCCATTGCCAGCAAGGTTGATGGCTGAAGGTTTGTTTGGCCGTCATTAAAACCAGACATCTGATAAATCAACAAGGGAGCAATTAGTATAAGCGATAACACCTCTAAATTTTAATACCCTACAAAATAGCAAAAATATCCCTCTAAAGAAATTTCATTCTCGAAGAATATTTGATTGTTTATATCACAACACTCGCTCTAGATAGATATAAGGGTGTAAAATGAATCGAGTTAACTCGCGAGCTACTTTGGATCAGTTTGAAATTTTGATTTTTTTTTTATTGAAATTAAATCGAGTATCATAATTGAGCGAGAATGAGTTGAGCTCAAGCTTGACAGTGGATCAAGTTTGATCTCAAATTTTAATTTTTAGTTGAGCTTGAACTTGTAGGTAGACAGTAATGTTAAATTAAAAAAAGATTGAAAACGATGCGTGACATTCCAACTACCGTATGATAATTAATGTAAGGTTGGAGCGATAGGACATTTTAGGCCTAGTTGGACCAATCATCATCTCCTCAATTATGTCTTTCTACATTAATCACAGAAAATTAAGCATCTTCCAACATTCAAAAACTAAATGTGTATGCACCAGCATTAAAACACATTGCAGTGATGTGAAAATCCATTTCTTTATTCCTCAAGAACTAAAGATAAGTAACAACATTAGACTGACTTGATGTAGTAGGTCACAACATATAAGGGATGAAAACTGTACTTGATTTTCTGAAAATTAGTAAGCGGGGCATCGGTATATGTACGTAACGCGCCGTGTTGGTTGCGGAGAGAAAAGGGATAAAAGAATGACAGCGATGAAGATGAGAAGGAGAAGGAGTTGGATGTCGATGATGGCGCCGTCGTCGGACTCGCAGCAGAGCTTCCCCATTGCAGATGAGATGAAGCAAATAATATCCTAGTTTTGTTGTTATGTTTGAAATTATATAATCTTGCGTAGTAGTTTGGGTGGTTTGATTAAATAATCTCACAAGCTAACCTAATCGTCTTTGTCCCATCAACTTCATTTTTTATTTTGTTTTGTTTTGTTTTTCTTTAAATTGTAGTTTACTACTAATTTAAGAGGCTGAGGGAGTTCTTTCCTCCATTTGCAGAGGAGGTTTTATTTTCTTCCTTTCCTTGTTTCTGCTTTTTTCTTTTCCTTGTCGGGAAACCTTGGTTGGTATTGGGCAAATTTCATGGATGTATATTTATAATGTCTATAAGTATGAAATAAAATAAAAGATTAAATACTACTGGTAAAGTGGATGCTTGCTTATTGTTAATATTGCCTCAAAATATGAATGCTGTCTTGGTCACAACATTATATAATTTCATAAATATTTTGAGAAGAATATGCTATTTAATTTTTGTGGAGGCCAGATAAATTTCACTAATCACGCATCATATGCATAGCATAGTATCATTCTCTATTTTTAAAAATAACTAGTTTAAAATTTAAATGTACCAAAAGAAAAAAAAAAATAACTAGTTTAAATGAACGTGCACATGCACGAAAAAATAATGGCAAACAAATAATCGCATTTTACATTCCATTTATGAAAAACTTTATTGTCTTGTGTTATACTTAAAGAGATCCTTAGAAAGATGGAACAATTAAAATAAGTATGTACAATAATCACAAAGCACAAAATATACACAACGTCCTAAATTTTTTCTTGATGCTTACATTAAAATATGATTGTAATAGCTTCTCAAAAAAAATATGATTGTATTATCTGAAATCACTTATCGAAAAATGATAAATTCACCCATTGATACATAGTTGTGTAAGCTTCGATTGTTATAATGACAATCATACGTATAGTTTTTACTGTAGGAATATTATCGCTATACAGTATTTCTTTCTATTCAGAATTACTTAACTAACTGAACAATATGATGTAAAACGTAATTCAATTAGTGAAGTTGCTTGATTTTGTCGAACTTATGAATATTGTGTCATTAAAAAATTCTAGTACCATAAACTATTAAGATGATTATTAGAAATATTTTATTGTCAACAGAATTAATATTTTAAAAAGTTAGTATAATCTTATCATTGACCTCGAATTGTGTTAGGTAGCGAGAGAGAGAGAGATTGCTAAAAAAGAGGTTTTTCTTTTTAGCAAATAAAAAAGAGGTATTGAGAGAGATACAGTAGGCAAAACCAATTTTGTAATTGAGCAACCATATAGAGAAGCAAAATTGTTGGTTAATCAATAATAATAAAAAAGTTACTGTATTCATGTAATCTTGAAAAATAGCATATGCAGTTGTGGTAGTTTTGACATAAAATAAAATAAATTTAATGATATATTTAATATTCTGTCAAAGGGAATATTATGTATAAGAATTATAGAAGTACCTAATGGATTTTAGGAAAATTAAAATACTAATTATGAAGAGTAAAAGTTGATACAAAATATTTTATTTTTATATAAATGAATAATTTGCACTTTGAATTTTATAATCTTTTATTGTTTGATCTTGATATAAGTTTATCAAATAGTGTAATTCTTGCATTTCTTTTTTCTTTATAATATTTTTGTTTGCACCTCACAAGGTTGAAGGTCGATAACAAGCCTCATCGGGCCTAAATTTCGGATAACTACTCAAATTTCTAGCTCTTCTTGGGTCAGTTTTCAGAATTCACATCCAATCTTCAATGGTTTGTGCTAAATTTTTCACTGGAAGGGAATATCGTAGTTTTTATTATTTATTCCTTTAAATCTGAATTAGCTGGCAACTACTCTATTTTATGGAACAAATAGTTTCATATTTTACTCACACCAAACGATCCATTTGGAACAAATAACTGGGAATATATGAACCATATCGAGATTTGAGGTTAGTAATTTCAATTGAACCATCACAAGTTTCTAAACAAAAGGTGCAAAGAATAGAGTATTCTGAAACAATACAACAGGGATGTGTGTATATGACATAACCTGCACAACATTGACCAAATTTTCAATCACTCAAGATTATGCCACCGGCTCGTCTATGAGGATGATTATGCAAGAGCTACTCAGATAGTCTCAAGAAATTGAGCGAAGCTCGGATATTTTAGTTCCCATCCTAGTTCTGCACGAGTTTTAGAGTTGTTTAATTTCTTACCAAGAGTATCCGATGTTCCTGCAAAAGAAAGGGATAAAAATGGTATGAAGTGGGAGTTCTGGCACCGGGCTAGACGGCTTGGACATTTAGACAGGCAGAAGTTGAAACATTATGTAAAATAGGTGAAGGAATCAAAAGTTGCAAGTTTACCTGTGAATGCCTCAAACTTCTTACTATATTTTCCGCTCTTATTAACCAATTCCATTAATTCTTGCCTGAAGCATGTGGCATGTCGAATTAGCAACAGTTTCTGGACCTCTTTTACTGTGGTTCTACAACATGAACATAACGAACACGAAATTAGTAGTGCGGAAACCTGGACACAGGGTGATTGTCACACCCGAGAAAAGTCCTGCCACGAAGATTCTTCTTTAAAATAGTAATTGATAGTGAAGCAGCATCCTGTAGAGGCACATGAAACATTGCATTAGTTCATACTGGCACACAAATGAAGCCAAATAAACTTAGGAAAAGTTCCTAGCACTAGAAGTTCTAGTCATTTGAATTAATCATGTAATGAACATAATCAACAAGTGTTACCTCATAATGTATGAGATTGAGGATGTGATCTGGTCGAATTTCAACAGTCCCTTTCTCCAACCAGTATGTATGGGCACCTCTATCTACCTTGTAATAAAAGTTTAAGGAATCTATGTAATGCCTTTCCATTACCAGAACTTGAAAATGAATAGATTCACTCCTAGGTAACACTTAGAAAGGATATATAAAGTCCAGCTAGTCTAACAACGCAACCACCAGCATCCAGAACTACTTTCTCTGACTTTAGTAGATTATCTGTTCTGGGGCTCTTCCCGATTGGTACATCTGGAGTGTCCTATATTGAAATTATGTATCAATAAGCAATATAATGTTAATGAAGTTTTCCGATAAAGAGAGAGTGTTTTTACATACAGTCGGTTTATACTTTCTTTCGTTAATTTTAGTAAAATAAACAACCGAAATAATTATAACCAGAAAGTTGCCTTTAGGCAGCAGAAGACTGAAGACATACCTCATCACAGTATCCATTGTCGCTGCAGTCATATGGAGCTGAGCTGGAAGTAAAAAGGAAGCACCCTTCACCATTCCAATTCAAGGTCGCTTCCCTATTAAAATCAGGAACGAAAGTAAACAGAAACAATTTATCATAATTAATTAAAATCAGGAACGAAAGTAAACAGAAACAATTTATCATAATTAATTAAAATCAGGAACGAAAGTAAACAGAAACAATTTATCATAATTAAATAAGTTTATTCTTGCAATGATTAGAATGGGAAAGGCAAAGGCAGATAATGAGTTTATGAGCATAATGGTTTAAAATAGCAATTTAATTAGACAATCGTTGGGATTTCAGTTAGAATTAGACAGCAATCACCCAAGAAAACAATCTTATGTCCTGATGACAAAATCCACACAACCCCCAAAAATTTTAGCAGAATTGATCTACTGTTTCAGTTTAGTACTAGAGAGAGATTTTTTTTTTTTTGGATAAAAAAATATCTGACAACATAGTGGATTCTCGAAAGGAAAGAACTAGAAAGACAGATATTCTTAAAGACATAACAAAACCTATTAAAGACCTAAATGACTTCCATAAGGTGATCTTTAGTTGCTATGTTTTCAATATATTTGCATACAGCTTTGTAACCCTGCAAAAGATACAATACATAAAACCTACAGTCCGCGACATAAAAAATCTTGAAGAGTATGTTCTTATATTATAATGCTTACTTGACTTCACTGGGGTAATCTGGATTTCCATATGGAGGAGCACAGAAGATGACATATGGAAACTTGTGAGTTCCTAGGGTTCCCTTAAGAGATGGAGTGATTCCCATCTCTATTAATTCTTCATGATGATTGCTTGTAAGTGTCTGCCCATAAATTTGAGAACCTGGATTTTCCTGCAACATTCAAGCGCTCTATTACTAGAACAAAGCTTGAAGGCATAGACAGTGTCCTGTTGCGAAACTTTCAGTGCCCGTACAGATACAGTTAAAAACATCATCAAACTTGCATCCAAGGACGCAGCCTTACTAGTTCAAACATGCTGTGTTAAATGCAGCAGACGAGAAGGGGCATTGTATATTGGTGCAAAAATACCTTTCTCCACTCTTCAGCAATTATACGCCCCAAAACTCCAGGTCCGACAATCAACAAGTCATTATCTCCAACAGTTCTAGCAGATGAAGCTTCCAGTTCATTGACAGGCACACCTTCAGATATAGAACACAAAATTTAATTAATTGATTAACACCTCCATCTAAAAACACCTTGCACATAAAATACCACTTGAAGCCATAACCCCAGGATATGTACGTACTGAATATTATTCACACACAATTTGCATTAAAAATGTAAAACATACGAATCATGAAAGCATTCCAAGAAACACATGATGTTTTAGGCTCCATGAGGTGTTCCTAAGGATTCAAGCAGTGTCTTGAGCCTCCAGTTAGTTAGGACGAGCAACAGCCTTAATCGAGCAAAATGCAAACAGAACTAGATTACTCTGATACACTTAAACAGATCTTATCATTTCTTATGTTAAGGTTAGAGCAATGGAAATCTCAATCAAAAATTTATATGCTGGTCAAACTTATTAGCAGAAGTAAACCAGTTTTTAAATACTCACCAGTATAATCAGATACATGTTCTAGCCTTATCCACATACGTTCAGCCATAAATATGGCGTCCATCGTTATATAAATAGCCATATATGATATACATGAGATTATAGAATTATACAGCCGGGATTATTCACCAAAATACCTTGTAAAATTAAGCAAACTGCTCAAGATCAACACACATAAGCAGCAACAATTCAATAATCCAACACAACGGATTCTACACTAAATTAAGCAAATGCTCAAGAGCAACGCACTTAAGCATACATCATTCATCACTCCGAAGGCTCTCACGTAAGCAAATGCTCAAGAGCAACAGGCTTCAGCAGAAACCACTCCAAACACTCGCACGTTTTATGCAAAAATCCAATAATCCAAACACCTTATCTACACAAAATTCCGCAAAAAAATAGAATGCAATTTTCAGTAATTAACAGGAAATATTAGTAGATTGAGGGAAGAGAGTAGAGTACCGATGGTTGAAGAAGCTTTGACTCTGGTAGAAAGCGGAGCATCCATGGAATACGACGTTGCGAGAGGAGTGCGATTGAAGGTTGCGGAAAACGCAAAGGAAGTGGAGAGAGAAGGGGAATTGAGGTTGTTAGGCTTGTGAGAAATTGCAGTGAAGTTGGCGAGGCATGAGTTGGTTAGGATACTCATTTCCAATTATCGATACGATTAATGTGAAGATACAGAAAGAAGAGAAACTGAAGAGTAATTGGAGGCACTCCAACTGCAGGGGAAGCAATCCTCTTATTCAATAGATTTTTGACAACTGTCTCTATTGTCTTTTATTCCAACCACGACTTGTTTGGAACACAGACAGTTTCAACGATTTTAGATAAAGTTGCTAGTAATCATACTAAAATGGTCACATCATACCTTCTTGTTATTAGGTGGCATTTGATTGGTTAGTTGGTTTTGGAACGAGGAAATAGAATCAAATCAAAATAAAACAATTTGTAATTTTGGAATAGATTTTTGACAATGATTCCTAATATTTGCGAATTAATATGGTTGATGATCCCAAATCAGAGTATATTGTTTTGCGAAAGCGTTAGTGAATAAACAGTTGCAGATTTAAAGTAGGCCCAATTTTAATTTCAGCTAACTTATTGAGCAAGTTATCTGGATCTTATGAAAGGTGTTTCTTCAACGAGTAGGTAATAAGATCCTTGAACAACTATACTCCAACTACTAATGTCAGCTGAGTTTCAAACATTTAGATAAATAAGCAAATGAAAACTGTAAATGAGACAGGATATTATAGAGGTTCGGATATGAAAAATCTATGTCTTCTCTTCCTTCTCAAGAAGGAAATTCACTAATATTCGTTATACACGGTGTTTGAACACGGTTTACAACTAGGATTCTTCTGAAACGGAAAGCTTCCAATACTTTCGGTCGCAGGCACGACTGATCTGCGAAGCTTTACCGAAATCCACTTCCTAGGCTTCTTTAATCGGCAGGTGAAGATTTCAGTTCTCTTCAAGAACTTGGATCTGGTTTTGGTTGAGTGGAGTTCTCAGAAGGGAATCTGAGAACGATCTAGGAATCCTCGATTGTAAATAGCTTTCGGATCTCCAGTGTGTTTCGAGTAAGCAAACTCGGAAAGCTGGAATACTTTAGAGAGAGAGAGCTTGCGAGCAGATTGCTATGAGCGTATAAACTTGTAAACTCGTAACTTGTAAGCTTCTTTCTTCTGGTGACTCATCTATTTATAGAAAAAAGATTTGAATAGTATCCGTTGTCTCACAACGGACAAATCCCTCAAAATCGGCGTCTGAAAATAGTGTCATTGTTTGTACTTGCAACAGGCTTTATCAGCTCTTTATCCGGTGGACAAACATCTATGGTTACTATCCGCTAGATAACAATCAGTTGACCGACTATCTTTTAAGAAAACATTTGGTAGGTTAACTCTGTTGTAGGTCTGCTCACTTATGATATTCTTCTTTTGTCTCAGTTGTACTTGGGGACAACTGGGCTTTAAGGTTGACTTAGAACTGACTTAGTTCTATCGACCTTTTCTTTGAAGTGGCAGTTAGCTGATCTGCTAACTCTGGATTCTTCTTGTATCTTTCTCTGTTCAATTCATGATTGAACTGTCAGCTGTGTTCATCACAACTGTTTTATCAGTTGAGGTCTTTAAACTCACAACTAAAGGAGTCGGTTGTAGTTTTTCACAACTGTGCAAGCACAGCTGTGGTCTGCACTTAGAACTTGATCTTCATGTACTTCTGATCTTGAATTCTTCCAGCTCCAACTCTCTACGAACCTAAGCTATTACAAATTCAATCCTATACAAGATTTCATTCTAAGATCAGTTCTACACTAATTCTGCACTAATGGTGTTTGACATCACTCAAAATACAAATATCCCTAACAATTTTCCCCTTTTTGATAATGTCAAAACCATATGCGGCTGGAAGAAGTGAATGGAGTTACAACTGACTTCCCCATTAACATGTTTTTCCATATCTAGTTGCTTTTCTTTACATTACAGAAACAATACAAGTGTTAACTAACTTGTTTAAACTTTTAATAGAACTGGAATGTAACAAAGTTGTTGTAGCTGACAACTGATCGCACTTAAATTGTGCATGCCCAGTTGCAGCTATATAAGCATTAAAATCTTTGAGACAACTAGATATTGTCATTCAAAGAGTATAGGTAATCAGTTTTATATATGCGGTTCAGTTTACATTGTACATCAATAGATAGGAGAGTGAACCACAACGTACAATGGTAAAAAAAATGAAAACTAACTATACTAAAACTCTTCAGCTAGTTCCACCTTCCTTATGCTTCTTAGCTACCTTATCAGCTTCATTGGCAGCTCTCTTCCTCTTTCTTTTCTCTTCGGCAGCCTTCAGCTTCTCATACTCTTCCTAGTCTCTCTTCAGTCGTCATTCTTTTTCCTTTTTGACAGAATTAAAAAGGGCGTTGATGCTCTGGCTGATTACTTGAAGGATAGACGAAACAGTTTGCTGCACACTAGCCATAGCTTGAGGGAATAACATGGAGTCCGGAGCTAGTTGTGCAGGAGCAGCTGATGAAGTGGAGAGGTGTCCTTGATATCAAGCTTCATGAGATAGTGCAAGATCTAGACTTGGAGCTGGCTGTTGGACGGTGGAGGGAGCAAGTTCGGGGAAAAAGACCATCTGCAAGTCGGAAGGCACCTGTTCTGGAAGATGTACTGCAGGGACTTGCTAGAGAGGCTGAGCTGTGGTCAACCATGCTGGGATGATAAGCTCCTGAGGAGGAGCAGTGATAGCTGGGGCACTGGTTGACTGTGGCTAGAAGGATGAAGCTGTGGAGGAGGGGTCCCTTAGCAAATCAGCAGTTGGGGATGAGGAACCAGTTGGGGGTGCTTCTTCAATGAACACTCCTTCCCCCTCATTCAAGTCCGGTAAACTTGACTGGGTTACTCTGCAGTTTCCTGTTCGAAGGGAGGAGGGACATCTTCAGCTTGAGCTTCCTGGACTGGGCTCAGCGAAGGCATATCAATGTCAGCTTGCTATTCGTGCTGAGAGGCCTCATTGGAGCAGCTAATCTCATCTCCATCTCTTTGTTATTCTTGAATTTAGGATTTGGCTAATGATGGAATTTCGAACCGAAACCGATGGTTCACGATTCTGAACCGAAACCTTGAGCCCAAAATAACGAGCCGATTCAGGGCCGAAATTTTTGAACCTTGGAACCGCCGGTTCGACAAAAAAATTGAAAAACTAGCCGTTGAAACCGATAGTTTCGGTTTGAACTGCTAGTTCCAACGGTCAAAATGGCTAGTTGACGACTAGTTTTGGTTTTTCACTATAAATACCCTCCAAACTCCATTTTTACTCACCACAATCATCTTTCAACTTCTTCTAACTAAATCTTCAATCTCTTGCTTACAAATTGCTCTCATTAGTTTAGTTTTCGAGTTTCTATATTAGTTTTCAAGTTCTTCATTTCGTCCATTGTTCATTTTCTATTCACCATTCACAAATCAATATGTCTTCATCATGTTATGGTGGTGGTGCAGGCGGAAAAGACAAAGGCGAAGCAATAGCCACTCCGTTAAATCCTCAACAAAAGAAATATCGCAACAATCTCTTGATTTTGATGAGAATTCTTCTCAATTTTCTCATCATGATGCCAACCTAAGTTCCTCCGATGATGATCGTGATACACAAATC
>AYJT01101585.1:0-10416 GCA_001278415.1 Ocimum tenuiflorum
AACTATAACATGCAGTTTTGCAGGTTAGGAAACAATTATTTTATAATATTTTTTAATGTAAGGATAGATTTAGACTTTCAAAATACATAATTATTAATAGAAATAGTTCTCCACAGTCGATATTTGAATCACTTACAAATTTTGATTTTATTTTAAAGATATTCGTACGTTACTAGAACCCAATTAATTAGACAAGGAGGCGAAGATAAGAGGATCAAATAATGTTGCTCCTTTGAAAAATAATAATAATGTAGCTCAGCTTCTGCATATTAACTAGCTTGATTAATGTTATTTTCTTTTTTGTGTAACAAAATCTATATTAAATATATTGACAGATCGAAATGAATAAAATGGCCGTATTGAATTATTTACCTTTCTTACATTAGAACTCGAGGCGATTTAGGGAAAATGCCCGTTTGAACAAATTACCAAAAAGAATTGTAAGTTTTGTATTTTAAATTTAACATGATATTCATGATTGTAAAAAGTCCTATTGTTATTTACGATGTGTATAATAGAGTTGATTTATGATCCGTTTCAAAATTATTTGCGTGTACAAGTTATGATTTAAAATGTTTGTTTCCAAGTCCACAAAATGATTTCCTCATATAAATGGTATCCTGATAATTTTTCCACGCCCATAAGATTACAGATCATAATTATTATAATGCAAAATGAAACTAGTCATCTAATCCTGCATGTCTTGATGAATGAGCATTTATTGGTTAAGAAGATTTTTAAAATAGAATCTCGGTTAATTATGGAAGTACGGCTGGTGATAGCTATAATTTTGTTGCAAGTATAATTTATTCAAATTTTGTTGATTGCGGGGTTGAGATTAAAATCTTTAGATAAATTCACTAAGAATTAACTGGTTTCATAAAACGAAGCATCTTTTTCCACCGTTGATAATATCACATGGAGAAAGAATCAATTCCTTTAATTACTATTTCTTTTTTAAAAAAATATATGTATTTTGTTTAAAACAACATTTTTTTTGTCAAAAGTTATAGTTTATCACCCGTTGATTTTTAGTGTAATGTTGATTTTTTTTCTGTTGAACGGAGTTTAATGTTGATTTTTATTTCTTATAAATCCTTTTAGGAAATAGTGAACCCCAAAAATAATCTTACAAGGATATTTTAGCAGGCATGTGATGGCGCTACATATGCTGAAATTGCATCTGATTCTAACAAACAATTAAGAAAATTAAATTTCAACTAAATTGGAACCCAACTAAACTTCTGCAATGCTATGCTCATGTGCCAGGCTTAAACTTTATTATGTTTCGCCTACATCATTATAGGAATTTTCTTTTTTTCATCATTATTGGAAGTAATTCATTTTGTGGAGAATTTTGTCCTTAAAATGTATTCATAAATATCTTGTCTTATATTTTACTTATTCAATAAGTAATTCTCAAGGTTAGACTTTACAGTGTTCTCATCTAAAAGAGTGCTTGTAATTCATGAAGATTGGCAACTTTAACTCTACTGACACCAAATTTTATTTTGAATAAAATTTGATAAGAGATTTAATTTCACTCTTGAATATAGCCATTTATGCACAATCCTAAACAATTAGAGATCAACCGATAAAAAAATGGCATTCCTTTCAAACAATAAAAGCAAGGACAAACTTGTTACAGTTGTGATCTAATTTCTTCCAATATCCAATCTTTGCCATTTCCCCCACATTTCTCTCTTTTTCCCTTTTGAAAAAGAAAGAACAACCGATATGACTTCCCATTTTTGCAACCCAAAAAGAAAAAAAAGGAAAGATAACCCATTGAGAAATTCTTCAAACTCTTACCCTCAATGAATGTTTCAAGCTCCCCACATGAAGAACATGATTCCCCAGTGCAACTTTCCTGTTCCCATTCTCATCCACCACGCTCAAATGCTTACAAACATCGACATCGAATTGAACCAGTCCTTCTCCCTGCGCCTCCAAATGCAGTTTCTGAAATCCCAACAACTGTTTCTGAGGCGCATTGTGCACCTGTGGAGGGCTGGAAAACAAGAAAACTGTGTGACTTCCTCTCATCCCCCCCACATTCTTCACTCTCAAATGAATGTCAAATCCCAAACTCTTGCAGCTCTCCTCCACTGCATCAATCGACTTACACTTTGAAGATCGACAAACATGCCCTTCTTCAAGAGGCACAGACACCAGCTTCGGTGCTGTAACCAACTTATGATTGAATGTGGTGTAACTCAATCCGTCTCCAAATGAAAAGACCGTTGGACCCTTGTAGAAACGATACGTCCGACCGGGGAAACCTGTGGCGGGATTAGGCCTCATGTGCATATCTGTCATGTCTACTGTATCAGCATATGATTCAGGATACCATGTCATAGGCAGTCTACCACCTGCATTGCATTGCCACAACATGATTTATCATGACCTTAAAATTTACATTGTATCTATGTTGAAGGAATGAACAAGAGTAGCTTACTGGGGTTGTAGTTGCCAAATATTACATCTGCAATGGCTGCTCCTCCGGCCTCTCCAGGGAAGCCAACCCAGAGAATGCTCGAAATCTTGGGATCATCTTTGGCAAAGCTCACATCCATACCTCCTCCCGACATTATGACAAGAATTACAGGCCCTTTTGAAACCTTTGCAACCTCGGTTATCAAGAGTTGTTGCTGTCCTGGAAGAGTTATGTTTATTCTGTCTAAACTTTCTCTCTCGATTGATTGATCCGATCCCATTACAAGTACTACTGCATCAGCATCCGCGGCCACTTTCTTGGCAGCATCTACTTGAGCAGTTGCACACGACGTGTCACAACCAGGCTGATACGCCGTGGCTACAGTGGCTGTTAGGCCTTGCAATGGTGATGTGTATTTGCAGGGAATGCCTGATATTTCTCCCAGAAATGTAAGAAAGATTGTAACTCAGAATCGGAAATGCTACTGCGGGATGAGGTTATAATATACCTTCGTAATTTCCTATCATGGTGTGTGTTGCATTAGCATTGGGGCCGATTACTGCTAAGGATTTGATGGCCGTAGAGGATAAGGGTAATGAGCCTTCAGAGTTCTTAAGAAGAACGATCCCCTCACGTGCAACTTCACGAGCTAGATTCTGGTTTGCTTCCGTGCAGACATCTTTAGGTCCGAGGTTGCCATATAGTTGCTTGCTTGGATTGCCATCAAAGAATCCCAATCTCATCATTGTTGCAAAGTTGTTTGAGATGGCTTTGTCGATGGTTGATTCATTGAGGAGGCCGCTGGTTACAGCGGTTTGAGCATGGTTGCTGAGGAATGAACCGCAGTTCAGATCCAATCCTGCATCGATCATGTCTCTTACAAACTAAATATGACAAAAGATGCATTACTAATCAATCAGATTTATCCTGAATAGAATGCTCACCTGAGTTGACAGCCAATGCAGCTGTTTCTTCTGGTGTTTTGGTGTAGTGTTGTGAATAAAACATCTCATTTAGCGAATCACAGTCTGAAACTATGTACCTGCACAAGGTGCAACATAACATGTTAAAAATGTGGATTCTCTCTAATAAAAATAACACCAAAAATCTCACCCGTTCAGCTTCCACTGTCCTCGAATCACACCAGCCAACAAGTCAGGGTCACCACAAGTTGGCTTGCCATTAACTTGGTTGTAAGAGCACATAACACTCGCTACGTTTCCATCAAGAACGCAGCTCTTAAACGGGGGTTGGAACGTGTCATCCATATCTTGCTGTGTAACCTACATGTACATATATACAGGAAGACACTTTAATTAATTAACATCAATAGTTGTTGATAAATTCATTACATATGTTTTATAAAATTTGCAACTAGTACCACAGCATTGAAGCTGTATCTCTGTATCCCTTTCCAGTTATCAACATCATAAGCCGTGTAATGCTTGCAGCAAGCAGCAACTTTGAGCCTCTCTGTATCGCCATCGTCCCTCTGCTGCAAACCTCTTACATATGCAGCGCCGTATTTGCTCGTAAGGACGGGGTCTTCTCCAGGAGTTTCCTGCCCTCTTCCCCATCTCGGATCACGAAAAATGTTGACATTTGGCGACCAGTATGTCAATCCAGCTAACCCAACGTTGTACATTGCTCTTGCTTCAGTGGAAACCACCTGCACCCATCAAGAATTGTCAATGCCTATTACCTAATCTAGTTGCTTTCGTGAAAGATTAGTTGCAACTTTTTCTACGTTGTATAGTAATGGGTGGATAGCTGGTGGTGGTGGTGGTGGTGGTAGGTAATGTGAAAATATAGCTTGTTTTGCTTGATATTTCTGGCTGGCTAACAATAGCGGTGATTAATCTTTGACTGTTAACCAGTCTTAATCAGATGTCAGTTTTTCAAGAATAAGACTGTTCGTTAACCAAATAATGACTAAAGCAAAAGGAGCCTAGAGATTTATGATTCAAACTCCATTAATTAGAGGTTACACCTACCTTTTAAAAAGTAATCTTAACTAATCTTCTCTTTAGAAAAAACGAATAGATTTTTGTTGATTGATTTTGTGATTCGATCAACGAGCGCATAACGACGTCTTGTTATACGA
Source organism: Ocimum tenuiflorum (assembly GCA_001278415.1). Lineage (NCBI taxonomy): Eukaryota > Viridiplantae > Streptophyta > Magnoliopsida > Lamiales > Lamiaceae > Ocimum > Ocimum tenuiflorum. The sequence continues at coordinate 4,542 of AYJT01101585.1, forward strand.
CAACTAGTGATCATCAGCCGAAACACGTCGGCATATAACTTAAACCAATATTGCACATACACGAAACTTTAAAGAATTTAATGTGACAACGACTTGCGTTTTGAGTAATGCAAATGCCTGTCTACATGAAAATTTTTTATTTCTCATTTTCAAAAGCTCAACCCTAATAACAGATAGAATCAGAAAAAATATATATAAAGAAAATATGCAGAAATCTGAAACTTGGTCGGTTGAATGTGGAAGAGATGTATACATGAAGAAGAGATGAAAAAACTGAAGCTTATTGCAAATGTATGAAAATTCAAAATCTACAAATCTGAATCCATGAAATCTGAAATCTTCAATGCAGGCAACGTCAAGAAACTGCAGATTCTAATAAACCATTCTGTCAACAAAAATATCAAAATGCACGAGTTCTGAGAGCTCAGTTGTATTCAGACTCAGACAACACAATCACACGAACAATGATACTCAAAATAAATCCAATCTAAACACGAAAATGATGTATGATTACCTTTCCAATGGTCTCAAACAAAGATTCATTGAATGTGGCAGCGGTGAGGATAACCTGAGGGAAGCTAGTGGCGCCAGGGACGAGGCTCGTAAACCGGGTGCCCGGTCCGACGTTGGACACGCCATGTAGAGCCTCGGACCACCACTCGTAATTAGGAATTCCAAGGCGGCTGATTCCCTTTGCACCACTCACCAGCCATCCGATTTTCTCCTGAAGAGTGAGTCTGGTCACCAAGTCTCTGACTCGGGCCTCCACGCCCAATGAGGGGTCGCAGAAGCTCAAGTTCTTGAGGCCGGGATTGTTGGCGACGTCGCAGGCGAAGACGGGCTGAGTTTGAGCAAGAAGCGGCCTCAAAGATAGCAGAAAGACGAAGAAACAGGGGAAAACGGAGTGTTTTGCTGCTGCAGGGGCCATTTTGATCCCTGCAAACAAAAAATGTGAGAATGGGGAAGCAGCAGCGTAGAGGAGTGGGATATATAAGATGGGAATTATGGTGTATGCAAATATTATAAGTACGTTGTTTTGTAGCAACCCGTGATGGATAAATGCAAGACAAGCAATGGGGTCCATTATAATATAACCCTTTCTTTACTTCTTACTCCTCCAGGGAATCTCTATAAATTAAAGTTCAAAGATTTTTTGCGCAGGAGTATTATATGAATCCGTGAAGATTTCTCTGGTTATTAGGTTTTGGTTTTGCTGTGTTATCACGAGTTTCAATTTTCAGGGTTAATTGGCAGAGACAGAGAAGTCATGTTTGAGCTTTTACTGCATTCAAAATATTTATTTGTGCTGATCCTTAATTTATTATATATTTGTGTTACACTTCTCTTACATGTTGACTTTTTATTATTTTGTATTTAAATTTTTCCATATTTTATACTTCATTTTAGTTGCACAATCATTAATGCGAAATTTTTTGAATTCTATTTGGTTGCATAAGATATTTTTACAATTATTATTAACTATTGGCTGTTAAAAATTATTTAATATATTTTAATAGTAATTATACACTCTAATTGACTTTAAAAAATTCATATAAATTATTATGAAACAAAACTAAAAAGTAAAAAAATAAAACTAAATACAAAGTAAAATATCGATGTGCAATGTGAAGTGTGTCACAAATGTAAAATATGATCCACTCTAACTATAATGATCCTCTATATTCATTTTTAATATAAGTTTTACCCGTATAGATAGAAAGACATAAATGTCCTCACTCTGCCTATTGCAATCCTTGACGAATATTCAGTCTTTCTCTTCACCTTTTTGTTATATAAATATATATTCGTTCATCGTTAGGCCAAAAAGAAAATCACGATTGAAACTACAAGGATAATGCTAAAGTAAGGTACCCATAAATATAATTTATGTATTTTAGGCAAATTCGCAGCCTTTCCAGTTTTTATATATTTGATTTTCTGGGTGGTGGGCTTCCTTGAAGAACAAAGGGAGAGGGTATGTGTATATGGAGGGTTAGTTGAATAATATAGTGTGGTATTCGAGGACAAATTCTCAACGACGATGCTACGAAATCAAGCGAAAACATCCAACATCTAATGTGGATGAAGATCTCCCGCACATCTATGTTACACCTCATATTACGTACGCATTAAATTTTTATTATATTTCGATTAATATCTTTTTAATTTTAATTTTTTATACTTAAATTTGGTTTTACAAATATTATATGATTTTATTAGATTCAAATTGTGTTCATTATAACTTTTTTTTCAATTATTGACTATCAAAATTTGATTATTTTACAATAATAATTATAAAAGTAATTATATATCCAATTTAAATCTAATAAAACTTAACTAAAACAAACAAAATTAAAATTTTGAAAAAAAAAATGTTAATTGAAACATACTAAAAACTCGATATGTAACAGGAAGTGTAACACAAAGATATAATAGGATCCGTACACAACTAATCTAATCCAAATCTAAATCTAAATTTTTATTAAAACAATACCCTTAAATTTCAATCTAAAAATAGCTACTCTATATAAGTTAATTAAAAAATTTCCCTAAAAAACAAATTAACAAGTTCGTCAAAAAGATGTTTCTATATGATTGATATTATGTTATGTATCATATAGAATTTACAGTAATTAATAATTTTTTTAGTAATGAATAATTAATAACAATGTTTTTGCTTTGCGCATCATGCATGCCACAAATTGGTAATTTGTAAAAGTAAAATATCTATTGGAAAAACGAACACAAAATTTTGTTCCCAACTCGAAATTCAAGTGATATAAGGAGTCTTTTATCCTGATATAAAATCAAATGGTACAAACATTTTATAAAAAGAAAAAATCACATGACCTTAATATATAAATATAAACAAGCCAGATAAAATCGTTAGACAACTGGCATATCTCATGATATGTTGTTAATTAAAGATTATGCACATATGCTTATGACAAAAAGAAAAAAATTGAATGTTTTTAGGAAATATTAATCTGTTTATTGATCTCACGAGGTCTTACTGTTCTTTTGGTTTATTTATTTATTTTCATCAATAATGCTCTGTGTTTTGGCAAAATATTATGTTAATGATTCAGTAAAAATAGCTAAAAATAATAATGTTGTGGAGAGTACTAGTATCCTCGTAAATTTTTGTTTCTTCATTAAATTTGTGGAGTGATGAGACTGCAAGTTGCACAAAACTTTCACGGGCCACTCAATTAAAAGTCGTTTATTGCTGCCAGAAATTATACTGCTGTACGTCTCTAGACATTTTACTTGGAATGCTAGAAATTTGGTTCTCAGAATTTAAAAATGCTTGTTAAAAGTGTAAGAGAAAGTATCATTTAACCCATCAAAAATTGAAAACATTTGTTCTTAAATAGCCAAATATTGAATATTCTCGCATAAATATCCAAACTATCTTAATTGTTGCAAATATAATGACAGAATCAAGTATCTTGTGACAAAAAATTGATGTAGCTTGTTGGATTACACATCAACATTAAAATTTTTTTATGTAGAATACATGTTGGTTACAATTTAAAATAATTGTTTAAAAAGTTTAAGCAGGATTACACATCAGCAATAAAAAAAAAAGTTCATGCGAGATTACACGTGGAATACAATTTAAAATAATTGTTTGAAAAATCCGCGTAGGATTACACGCAAGGTTACAATTTACAATTAGACATATTTGTTTGAAAGTCCACGTGTAATCTTATATGAATTTTTTCTTTTTTAACATCGATATGTAATTCGGAAAGTCATTTCTATTTTTATCATCAAATTTTTAGCTCTCATCATAAAATTGAAATGGTTAAGATAGTTATTTAGAATTTAATTTGAATTATATTTAAAAAAAGCGAAATAATTGAAATATAGTGCGAAGAAGTGGGAGAAGTAAAATTTTAAATCCGAGTGCTCTATGATATTATGAAATAAAGTGCACATCACAAATATTTTTCGGGTGTGTGCAATGATCTCATCACGTATACAGAGAATTTTTCCTACTTGGTTATTTACTGTGATATAAAGCATTCACCTTTGCTTAAAAGAAAAGATTATCGTAATGTTTACATTGTATATGAAATTAATTAATTATCACTATTTTTCCAATCGAAACGATACATAATGATTGAGTTTGTATGAATTACAATGGCGAAAGAATGCAACTCAACAGAGGAGATCATGATTCCTTGCTGGTAGTGCATATGGACCATATCACAAGTGGGACCCATCACACAAATTATTTTTCTACCTAATGTATGATGAGATAACACCAGATTCAATATAAAAGTAAAATTGTAAATATATTTCTCCATAATATTTTGTTTTGTGGTGTTGAATCCTGATTGAAAGGTTGGAGTGTGTGTATTCATTATTTTGAGATCCAGATGGAGGAAGTGGGTGATTGGACTCCCATCTAACCAAATTATACAATTATTCTCAAATTTTAATTTATGATAGTATAGGCACATTTCACATGGATCTATAAATTACTTTTTTCTGCTAATAAGCAACAGAAATCTTCTCATGCATAGTAGGCTAAATAATAATTATATTACAGGGGAAATTTCAATTAGGCTAATTATGTGATAATAAATATATGAAGCAATGACGGCCACGGGTTAAATCTGGCTTGGAACCAGGATTTCATGGTTTTAAGAATATTAAACCCAAATTGGTCCGGTTTCAAATCGAAACTGGCGGTTTTGGTTTAATGCTGCGGTTTTTATATTTTTTTGCATTATTTAATATTTTTATGTTATACATATTTGCAAACACAAATTTTGTTGATACCGATAATTTGAAAACGGTAAAGAAAAAGACGCATGTGAATACTAGATAAATTCCATATTCTGAAACTATTCAAGTAATAATTAAATTATTTGGAGAATCTAAATCGATGTTAAGTAATAAATAAAATATTTCTATATGTCTTGAATATATTTTGTATCCACCAATCAGCTTTAAACTTATATGTCAGGCTCGGAGTTGAAGTAGAAAATGATCGTCGGCGCACAAGGCACAAGCAAAGAGCGTTTTTGTAAGACTTCAAAGCGATCAACAGGGACGTGAATTAATCGAATCTGCATCCGAACAAGAGAAATTTTGAGACTAAAAAGTAGTATAAATGAATTTCGATCAAGAATTCAAGAACTAGAATAATTTTTTGATTCTAAAAATTGAGAGAATGTGTTTGTAAATGCAAATGAATGGATCGAGAGGTTATTTATAGGGAAAGGGGGAAATGATCAGTTTACGTGGCTCTATCTTTCTAACAATCATCTTTCCGAATGTTAATATGATCGTTGTGAATTGATGGTTCTAGGTCGAATGGCCCCTTCAATAATTCTTTTTCTATTTTAGATTTTTTTTTTATATAAAAAAAGTGAACTACCAGTTGGGGGGGGTTCTGATTTCCTAAACCTGAAACGGCCTACCAAAATCTTAGCCCAGTTTTGGTTTTGAACTGTAACCAATGGTAATTTGATGTGTCGTCCAGCTAGTGTCTAACATCTTTTATAATAATATTATTTCAAACTGCACATGCATCTCAAATTTTATAGACCTCAACTTAATTGTGCAAATATAGTTTAATTCCATGGATATAAAGATTATTGTGGTATTCTACTTATCTTGGAGGATAGAATCACAACCGCGTAACAAAAATATAATTGTATATGTTTGTAGTATATGTCAACAATAGAGCTTGATTCCAAACGTATTATAGTATATAATAAACGGTGTAATTGTAATCAGGCCCCAGTAGATTGTGACAGCCACTTTAATACTTTATCATATGATTAATTATATGATAAAAGTTAATTTAGCACTAAGAAATGCGACACCGGGGAAATTCCATTACTGGCGGGAGAGA
>AYJT01101589.1:0-14117 GCA_001278415.1 Ocimum tenuiflorum
ATGTTAGTCACTCATCGTATTTGCTAGAACTAGAGAAAATGAAAAAGAGAGTGAGGGCTATGGGCAAAGATGTAAGAAGAAGAAGAAGAAGAAGAAGAAGAGAATTGTAGAGAAACTGTTGGTATTTATTTGGAGTTGAAGAAAAGAAAAATATACGAGTTGGAGAAAGATGATAGTGTAATTACATTTGCATTTCTTGAAGAATTCAGTCCCCCAAACGAAAAAGATTATGGGTCCGTCCCTGCCTATGTATATGTGTATATATAGAGAGCATATAGTTAGAACCGGTTCTGCGATTTTTGATGCATATGTGCGAAAATCACTATGGTACCTCTTAATATACTATTATAACCGCCCTTCATATAAAAATGTTTGGTCCTACTAAAATATATGTCCCTTTTTCTTACGTGAAAAAAAAGGAACTATTGTTTAATTACATTGAAATTCTTTCTTAATTATGTGACATCATTAAAGAGCATTTTCTAGTATCTTTTAGAAGCAAATATGCTGATAAGTTTTAGAGGAATCAAGATTGAGGAATGTTCAAACCGGGATACTAGTAAATACTATATTATTATGTAAAACATTTAATTTGGCTAATAAAGTTCAACGACAGAACACTATCTATTAGAAAAGTTTATGATTGAGTATGATTATATCTTTATTGATTAATATATATATATATACACATAATTGTTTTTAATAAAAATATACCTTCGAAATTTTTGGAGTCCCGATATGTCGCACCTCTAGTTATCTTACCTTACCTTATAAAAGAACAAATTGGACCATGTGAATTTCGAATACCATGATCGGAATTATGTACGTATAGATTTAGATTCTTAACAGCAGTTTTTTTTCTTAAAAAAAATTAAGCCCAATACTAAAATAAATTTTACTCTAATGTTCTTACATAAATTTGAATCATTTACATTTAATATCATCTAAAAAGTATTTATCCACTCACATCTATCTTAAGGTCAAAGACGGACCTACACGAAAAAAATTTCAGATTTATAGTGTTGTTCGATTGCTTTTGTGTAATAACTCTTATCATCGAGAAAGAAAAGATCGAAAAGAAGAAAATTAAATAAATAGATACTAAATATTTCGAAATGAGGAAAAAATGAATTATATATATCTACAAGAAAATAAAAATTTAATATTAGCCCCCTAAAAAAACTTTTTCTGTGTCCGTCTCCATAAGCAGTTCTACACTAGAGCTTACGGGATCGGCCGACCCCATGACGAATCCAAAATTTCTTTAATAGGGATATTTGATCGGAAAATTTTATGTGAGAGTTGTAGTGATAATTATGCTATTTGAGCCTCACGACGAATCAAAAATCTATCTAATATAATATTCAATCAGGAACCCCCATAACACTCAACTTTTACGTTCGCCACTATTCGTCCCTACTTGAGGTGAGGTAGCATATATCATTCGAGGGTAATTTCCTGGATAAAATTATTACCTCTGACATGAGATAACGCTTCAAAATTCCCGACAAAAAAATCTCCAACACTTGCATCATTGCATGATAGTTTTCCAAGTTAAAAACCTAATTAGTTCTCGAAGTGGATCAAATTTATGAAAAGTGCAACCTCAAAACCGACAACAATTTACCGCACCGATCCGTGATTCTTGGCTTTTGCCTTTCATGGCCCACCAAAATAGGAAGACACCATTTATCCAAGTGACGGATATAGAAATTGAGCGTCATCAAACTAAATATCACACTTGATAAAATTTTTCTATTGTGGAGTTTCTAATAACATAAATATCACTGCAATTCTCACATAAGACCCTAAATCGAATACTCTAATTGAAGAAATTCTCGGTTCAATATGCAGTCGGCCAGCCCCGTAAACCCGAGTGTAGTGTCGCCCCTGGGTCAATGGGTGTTTGCTTTCTGTTAAATTCTCTTTCAATTTGTTATGATTTTTATTGTGGACACAACATCACTACGAGAAAGATTCTTCACCCACATGAAAGAAAATTGGAAGTTTGTAGCATTGCGACACGTCTTCACATGTGAAGGGTGACTTGGCTTCTCAGATAAATCATGAAATGACAATGTCTCTCTTTTAGTTGATTTTCGTTTCACTTTATATCATAAATATATAAAAATTTACTAAACCTACATTTTGTATTGTCGGCCTTCAATGTAGGAAGTTAATTTTCTGGTTCAAAAATTTGTGTTAAATCGTTTAAATAGTTTATTTTCATCAATCCGAACCCAAATCCATCACGCTCTTAAATAGACTCAAAAATCGAAATTATATGTATGAGTTCCATTCAATATTGATATAATTTATAGAGCATGTAAGTAAAATTTATGGAAATAGCAGCGACACAAATCAACATGCACAAATGATCATCAAATTCATCATCCTCATCAAGAGGAGAACCTAAAGTCATATTATCGACTAAATCAAGTGGCATTATTAGTTTTCTATATGGTACCATTAAAAGATGACATCAGAACATATATGTATCATTTACATTCAATGCATCTATAGACTATAATTTACAGAGTATGCAAATACAATTTACAGAGGTAGTAGCAACACAATTCAACACGTAACAAATTGTATCGTAATGGTGAAGATGACATAGGATGACATGATGGAGATGAGGGACGATGGCACCGGAGAGATGGAGAAGGACGTCGTCTACCGGTGCAAATGGGGGAAGATACCTTTGGAGATGTCAGATGATGGCATGTTGGTAGAGATGGAGGAGAATGGCTCACCGGTGGATGATGGCGGTCGATGGAGATGAGGAGAAGGGAGATCGATGGAGATAAGGTCGCAAATATAGAATTGAGAGAGAACGTGAGTTTCAATTTGAAATTGAAGGGAATGGGTTGAGTTTTTTGGATTGGGTAGGATTTGGGTCAAATGAATGAGTTGACCCATATAAATATTTTAGCGAAGATTTTCATTAGCAGATGCTATTTAAAAAAATTATGAAAATTGTTTCACATAAAAGATGTGGTTTCACGATGGGACATAAATACCTGCTTATTTTAAGTGATGATTATATATCAAGAGATATACTTTTCAAGTAAACTAAATCTTTTTCCATAGTATCATATCATATACTATTTATAAGCTAAAACCTTTCATCAGATATATAAACTTAGAATTTTTAGATACAAATGTAGATAATGCTTTGTGAGATAGTGGATAAAAACCTTCCAAAAGTGTGCAGTTTGGATTCCCTGTTACACATTGTGTTACATTACTTAGATTATTGATAATTGTATAAATTACTGGAGATAAATCACATCGTAATAAAGAAAGATTCTATCGTAATTAAATCTCTCTTGATTTGTACACTTGTCGATAATCCAAACAATGTAACACAATGGGTAATACGATTTGTGTAACAGGGGATCCAGAGTGTCCTTTTACGTGCTATGTGTGATTTAGATGAAGAATATATTAGTCGTTCTCAAGGACAAACATCTGAAATTATTGTGTTATCCGTATAAATGAAAGTGAGATTCCAACAAATCCAAGCAATTTAAGATTTTTATTTTTCCCTCTTCTTTACCTAGTTTGTTAACTATCTTTAGAAAATTAATATAACTTTTTGTTATAGCATATCATGCAGTCCAACTTTAAATAAAGCAACACATCAAGTGGTCCAATGATTTTTCTTAAAACTTATAATAAATTAAAAGGCTAATTAATTGCCTTTAAAACATCAACTTTAGTCAGATTTTCAATAACAGATATTATATATTGATTATCAATTGAATTACTATTTATTAACAACACCCCAACACAACAATGTTTGACTACAAAATTGTGTCGCACTTTTTTTTTTTTATCGTAAATAAAATCATTTGTGTATGCCTTTTGTCTCTAAAGCAAAGAAGAAATTGAGGAATTATAAATATTTCCCATTTAAATAATAATAAATATACGAGTATCATTATTTATAATTTGTAATGTAAAAATAAAACGAAACATGATTTCGTAATATAACAATGATATATTTGTTTCGTTGAGACGTTGGCTAATAATTCTTTTATTGCAAAAAATAAAAAATTGAAGTTGGTCATTTAAAAGACAAGAGATAGTTCATCACCTTTAACAGGGGTTTAATCGTACCGATTTGATCCGAGTACTACCATACTCAAATTCAATTCGTTTGAACTCGAGTCAAGATTTGAATTTTATTATCGAATACTTTGATGTTAAGAATTTAATCAAGCATTAGTCAAGTCTCAACTAACTTTATGAATTACTTTAGATGTAATTTAAGATAATTATTGTTTTCCTTGGAAAAAATTATTGTAAGTACAAAAAAAATATCATAATTACCAAAATCTATTAATTTCTTATAACTTAAAGTTAATCAAAAGACTTACCACTAATTAATGTATACATGTTCATAAACTTAATAATTTTATATTTCTTACATTTTTTAGTTGATGAATTTGCTCACAAATTCACGAGTTGAACAGTGTTAATTTTAAGTTTGACTCATTTAATTAACGAACTTCATCAGATTGTATTTTCATTGAGTATCTCAACTCATTTAAACCCCTCTCCTCGCAAATCTCTTAATCAAATTAATTTATTCAAACTTTGTTAAATTCCATCGTACAATCACAATATAAATTGTGCAATGATACATAGCTCTATCGTTCTCGTATTACCAAAACGGTCAGCCCAAGTTATATACAGTGACATCGCATATTGTATTATGATACTTACAACAGAGATAGTCGTGCCCATTAAGCTAAAATGACATGGAGTTGGTGAAATATCCCCCAAATTGCAGCAATGATTGTTCATACATAGAGTGACTAGTGTTGCTTGAGAATTGGAAAAAATAAAAAATAAAAGATTGCGAAAAAACAGAAAACCTTAGTAAAAGACAAAGAAGCTTTAGGTCCCATGGATGCCCAAAATCACATGAAACCTAACTTTGTTGATAAGAAAATGTGATTGGGGAAAAGGATGAATTAGGGCACACACAAGGGGCATTATATCAAGAATACCATTGATATATATGTGGAGGAATATTATCATTTTTTATTGTAGATTTCCTTATCCTCAAACCCTTTTGTAACTAGATTGCCTTTGTTGAATTATTTAGGCCTTCCTCATTTTGTTGTGTCCCTTACTTGCTGGCGATTTGATGCGTGTCTGTAAGTTCGTTCAAATATGTTATGTTCTGCTCGTGATCGGTAAAGAAAGTGAACTTTATTCGTGTATGTTATCTGGACATTGTTTGGTAAAATTGTTATTTTATATACTTTTGTATCTCAAATAATTTTGGTACCTTTTTAGGCCAGTTGTGGGCAACGAGGGATTCAAACCCTGATACGTGCTCTAGAATCTTATCAACGGCTATAAATGATGAATCATAGATCAAACTCGTAGGTTAAACCACCGCCTCTCATACCCCCAACTAACTACCATAGAGGCCAACGATAAACAATAACTCCCTTCCCAAATCAGAACTTTTTTTGTACTGTGGTTTCCAAAAAACAACTCTTTTCAAAATCTCACTCAAAAAGTGCCGAGTTGGAATTTGCATGACCAGAGGTCAAATACAATATGCATGGGATTGGCCGCATATGGACCTCTAATAACAATACTAATCACCTAACAAAATAACACCAAATTAAATATTTACACTTCTATATTTTAACTAATAAAATGATTTATTCAATTCCATACAATTGCACACTTGATTATTAGATTATCAAAAAAACAAAACGGGCAACTGGCTTAATAATTATCCATTTTTCATTTGTAGATCGAGAATCAACCGATCATACGTAATATAAACCAAACCCAAACAATCGAAATACTTCAATACGAATATGAGTTTGATCATAGACGGAATAAATATAGACATTTGAATAAAACCCACCATATTAGATGGGCTTGTGTGATTCCCAAAATTTCATTCTAAAACTACCCGATCAAACAATTTATTTTGGTATCATTCAATTCCCTCGTTTAATACCCACCAACCAGTCGACTAATTAATTTTTGATTCCATCCGAATTTTGCTTTTGCTTGAACCTAGACAAGATAATTTTGTAAGAGACTTATTCAAATTAAAAATCATCATCCAATATGTAAAAGCATCTCATCTACACAAGTCTTTATGAATGGATGATACCCATAAACCAATAATAGAATCCGATGGCTATTAAAATCAATTCTACACAATAAAGGCCATGGCAAGATCCATCTTTGTCAATGGTCGAAAATAAAAAATGGATAGATAATATTTGTTAAATTCAGTCTAATAAATATTGCCGGGCCTAAAAGCGCTTTTGGTCATCGAGTGGTGGCCCGGGTCGGTGCATGCTGACAGAGACACTCACATTAAATATTCACACACATGCACTTCGTCCCTTCACAGCCTTCCGATTTATGGGATAATTTCTCTCTTTCTTCATCTCAAAGTTTGATTCTTGAGTTTCTGATAAAAGGGTTTTTCGATTCTTGAATTTTCTTTGAGTGGTTTTGCTTTTGTTGGGGGAAAGAATGGAGGCAGAGTGTGTGAGTAGATTCCATATGCATCAGCCCAGTGAGATTCAGTGCTCTTCTTGCGTTGTGAAGCACATCAGAGCTCCTGTTCACATTGTAATTTCTCCAGAAATAAGTATTATTTTTTGTGTGTGTGTTTTTTCCATGTTTGTGAAGATTAGGAGTTCCTTTTTTTTATACTGTGAATTTTGTGGTTTAGTTCTCTCTAGATTCTTGATTTATTGTTGGTTGTTTTTTCTTGAAAATATGCTGTGGTGAGGTCAAAGATGTGGGGTTTGATCAGTTTGATGGTTGATTTATGTTTTTGTTGTTATTGTGATCAAATTCAATTTCTTATAACTAGGGGTTGCAAATTGGTGTTCAATTGAGGTTGAGATGGTGAAAAATGGATTTTGATCTCGTGATTTTGAAGGGGTTTTAGTTCTAAGATGTAGGATTTAGGTGAATTGGATCTTCTTTCTTGTTATATTACCAGATAATATATGAAAAGCTCAAATCTTTGGAGAGATCTGTCTTGGTGTTTGCTTGTTTCTTAAATTCGGTTCAAGATTTGAGTTTTCTTGGTTTTCCCCAGTTTTATTTGAATCCCTTATAAATACAAACTTCATAGGCCATAGCTAATTCAAAGAATGAAAAGAAAATGGGAGAAATCAGCCTCAAGTCCTGCGGAAAAGTTATATCAGTGTAAAAATTGGTTTAAGGGAGTGGTTCCAGTGAAAACTTGTCAATATGTAGAAATACGAACCTTCACACGCATTATATTGTGCATATGAATGCTATAAATTTTGCATATGCATATGCGTAATAAGACATATGCACAATACAAGGCGTACATAACTACATATGCAAAGGTTCGTATTTACACGTGGAAGATTTCATATTTGATCCATTCCCATTAGTATAATTCAACTTATAGTTAGTTGGCTTCACATTGAGTTTAGGGATCAATATTTCCTTTTATGTGTTTGATAATTGCTTAGGAGATTGGATGATCTTACGTCTGTGCATTCGTATAGGTTTGGTCATTGGTTAGGAGATTCGATCAGCCACAAAAGTACAAGCCCTTTGTTAGCCAATGCATTGTGCAGGGTGATCTGACAATTGGGAGTGTTAGAGAGGTTAATGTGAAGTCGGGGCTTCCTGCAACAACGAGCACCGAGAGATTGGAGATGCTTGATGACCAGGAACACATTCTTGGTGTCAAGTTTGTTGGTGGTGATCATAGATTAAGGGTAAGACTCTTGTTTGTTTTTGTCTTTCCACATTGTATTATTGTTTCTCTATTTGTACATGTTGTTTTGTTTGTGTTTGAGCATGTGGTTCAATAGTATTTTAATCATAACTCATAAACTTGGAATTGAAAAGATTAATAAGATAATTGGATTTTGGCTGTGTTTGTGGTGATCTGAACTTAGGCTCGGTTTGTTTTGTATCCCAAAAAGGGAAGTACCTTGAAAAAGTTATGAGAATTATTTTTTTAGTTAAGGAGAGTGAAAAAACAGAGATGAATTTTAAAAGTATTTTTAATCTCCCCTCCAAAATTCTGGGATGCACTTTTCCGCAAAGCAAGGCATAGACAACCGGAGCCTCAGCCTCTATTTGATTCGTTTTTTCAGAAAAGTGCACTTTACTTTTTCGGAAAATTTATTCCTTCTAAAATAAGTTTAAAATGAATCTCTACTTTTGCTCTCCTTTACTAAAAAAGTGCAAACAACGACTTCTCATAACTTGGTACTTCACTTTTTTAGGATAAAAATCGAACGGGGCCTTAGGCTCTGTTTGGTTACGTTTTTTTTTTCCGCAATAGTGCATTCCACAATTTCCGGGGAATTGATTCCTTCTAAAATAAATTCAAAATGGATCTCTACTTGTTCTCTTTCCTTAAAAAATATAAACAAGTGATTTTTCATAACTTTTTTAGCATACTTCACCTTCTTTTGCATACAAATCAAATGGAGCCTTAGTGAAGCTCCTCCCAATGCCTCAATTTATGTCTTAATCCGAATGCTCAAACTACCGATCTTGCAGAACTACTCATCAATAATCACGGTCCATCCCGATATAATTGATGGTCGGCCAGGGACAAAAGTTATCGAGTCATTCGTTGTGGATGTGCCTGAAGGGAACACTCAAGACGAAACATGCTACTTTGTGAAAGCCCTAATCAACTGCAACCTCAAGTCTTTGGCCGATGTTTCAGAAAGAATGGCAATGCAAGGCCAGTTCCAACCAGCCAACCTCGTACTATGCTAAACACGATATGTCATCAGGTGCCCCTCCGAGAAATCCTTCGTTGCCTTACAAATTTTGTCGGGCTTTTTAGCCCTCGTGCACTCGACTTCAAAGCATCCTCGGACCTAGGACGGTTTGCCTCTCCTCTTGTTGTGATGAACTTTCGATTTTTCAGTATGTTTCTGTGGTGTAAGAACAAGAATGCAGCTGTAAGGCCATGTACAGAAACCTTTGTGAAACTGGTTGCTCTTTGCAAACTACAAGCATATGTACATATAGGTTTTTATTCTTTTGTTAATCGCATTTCAGGCGTGAACACAGACCGCATCCTAACCGTTATATATCCGTTTTTGACCGGAGATGATCTGGACACGTGGCATTTGTTTAAGTAAGAAATATGGTTGATGAAGGTAGATTAGCAAACATAACTCACTTTTCTATACATACTTCATTATATTATTATATATATTTATTATAAGTTGTAATTGTAAAATTCTTCTCTCTCTACTCTAAATTACTCATAATTTTAAATAATCCTAACTCACTCAATTTAAATTATTTTTTCACATACCATATCTTTCAGATAAAATCTTAATTTGAAAATTCCAAATTGTATATGCTCCATGATAAAAGTTGCATGACAAATATAAATTAATGATTTTATATGATGTAATTCAGAAATATGTCATGTAATGAAGTATGTATATTGAACACTTTATTTTTCGTAACCGTCATATATAACGTTAAACATGTAAATTACTTATATAACCTTATAATGAAATATATTATAAACTTTAGTGAAATACGGAACGATCCTCAGTTCATACATGTAATAATCGTCGAATCTTTAATCTAACAAATCATATTTGATTTTAGTCCAGAGGTGTAGTTCTCCATTTAATACTTCTATGCACATATGTTTATAAATATGTGGTACATGTTTTGTGCTTCTATTAGTAAAGTATTTTCTTTGTAGCCATACAAAATGTGTTGGGTATGGCAAACTCAATTCCCACGTAGAGAGAGGGAAGAATTTCCTTCAATAAAAATAGTACACATAACTCCATCAGTAGAGGCATTTTCAGAGATACTCAAAAATAAATTTGTGCGGACTTACGCTCGGTCCAAAGCGAACAATATTATACTAATATCGAAGTTCCGACCCAACAAAATGGAGATTGAAGTCTATTGTATGCAAAAGTTGGAACATCATATTGTCGATAACCTTCTTACGTTTTCCAAGATAATCTATTTATTTTTTATGCACTCACTATCATTTAGTTGTAGGTGGGAAATAAATGCTTGGATTAAGATGTATTTAGTGTCACATTCTTTGACTTATTTATCTTTTACTTCACTTTGATTTATTTGTCCTACCAAATTTGGACCCTATCTTTGCTCGTGTTAACTTTATTTTACATCCGAATATTTTGTAACCACTCACATGACAATGTATATAATCCACAACCTATTATAGAAATGTTAATGTTTTGCAAAAATTTATGTTGGAAAATAATGCAAGTTACATATTTATTTATTTTCATATGCAGACAATATTATTTTATAATTATTTATACCAATAGTATAAGTCATGTTTATTTATTTTAATATCATTTATCAAAGATATACGTGCATGAGAAATTTAAATGTTATCTACTTTGTGGAAATAATTTAATTAAAGTATGAAAATCACTTTATACATGTGAATAATCGTACGATTAAGCCATCTGAAAATGCTAAGATTTTTAAAAAAGGTTCAAGGGGAAATGTTTATGGAAGGAAGATTACTGAATTAATATTCATAGGTCACATTCCTATAATTTTATGAGGTAATTAGATCTCAAATCGATATAAATTTTTTTTCATGTTTCAACTTAGAATACAAGAACGAGATTTTGGAGAAGACACCAACCCGTAGGAAACATTATAATCACGATGGCAATGGGGAATTCTCTAAGTAGCCAACAAAGATGGCTTCGAGCGTGCATTCAGTACTCGAGGATATTTTAAATGAAGTCCTCAATGATTTGTCGGGGAGAACCTTTGAAGGCTGTCTCCGAGTGGGTCTTCGAGTGTGTCAATTGATTTCTTCAAATTTGGGATAATGTTATCTTTCGATTGGACTACTCCGAGACCCCTTATTAGGCTCTCTGAGTGGGCTTTTGATCGGGCCTTGATCATTCTTATACTTTGAGTGAGTTGTATTATTTTACCCTAAACAAGACGAGCTTCGGGTCAGTCGTCCCCTAGGATATTGGCCGAACCCATTCTGCTTGTAGATGGTAATGTGATCCTTCGGGTCAGTAATAAGTTCCAAGGGATATATTGACAAAATCCGAAAATTATGTGAAGATGTTTTGATAATGAATTTCTAACTGGAAATTATAGGTGGAAGAAAATCACGAAATTAATGAATATGAACTGTATTTATTTTATTTTTTTAAAAATAGTGAGCATTCCGGCTATAAAATTAGGATTGTTATTTTAGTAAAAATTCAATTATAATTTTGGTAAAAATAAATTTCATTACAGTTAAAAGGATTAAAAAAAAATTAATTAATATTTTATTTTATTTTATAAATCGTGGACAACAAGCAGAAAATTTAGGGTACGAATAAAATTACCCTTTTTGAATAACGTGATAAAAGTTCTCTAATTGCGAGAGATTTAGGGTTTAAATCTCCACCCCCAATTCAAAATTAAAAAAAAAAAACTTATAAAAACTATTTTTGGAAATTAAATTTTACATAAGATCAGCTAAATAAACGCCTAAACCCTAATCACTCATCAAATACAGCAAGGCAGCAACGCTGTAGCCCGTGCATATGAACGGATCTGATTTAGCTAGTTTTTACTGTATATGCAAATGATTTATTTCTCATGTGCAAGTTATCTATTTTTCATATACAAATTATATGCTTATTGCGTGTGCAAACGAAAATATTAAATCTCGACCTTCTGTTTATAAAATTGATGACGCAGATTTGTTTTCGTATCTAAAACATCAATTAGAGGGACATATCACAATTCACAGCCCATTAGGAAAGTAATTCGATTGATCGATTTTTTAAATAGGTCCAGCCCAGCCCATTTTAGAGAGAGAGAATAAGCGGCAACGTTCAACAATAGAATAAGGATAATACGCGGCTATGGCGGGAGAGGCGGAGGAAGGAGGCGCCGCCGGTGAAGGATCTAACGGTGAGTGGTTTGTGACTTTAATTATCCCTCTAGGTATTCCTGAATCGTATGCAATAAGAATTATCTATTTGTGCTTTCGCGTTTAATTTGATTCAATGCTTTCGTCTGATTGAGTTCGTCTTTTTGACGTTCTGGTCCTTAGCGTACTTAATTTTGATGTATACCGATTTACTGAAATTTCTGCACGGATCTGTTTCTGCGCTGGAGTTGTTGGAGTTCGTGTGAGAATTGTTCGTAAATTTGAGAATTTGTTCCCTTAGGGTTTTCATACTGAAATATGTCGCCTCTTTAGGAAGCCATGAAAGGGGATGATAATCTGCGAACGAATATCCGTAGAAATATTTGCTTAAATTCATCGATTTTGTTTCAGTGAGTTCCTTTTTAATTTCACTCTGTTGCATTCTACGGAGTAGCCGAAATTCCGTGTATTTCTACAAGTGGATTTTTTTCGCCTATTTGTTAGCTGTATTCATGCCATGATTCTCAGTAGGTTTACAGTTTTTACCCCCATTAGAGTTTTCATGCTGAGAGTATCTCGTTTCCAGTATGTAGTTTCTTCAGGAAGCCATCAAAGGGGAAGAACATTAGGAAAAGAACTGCGGTAGAAGAGGCGGAGGATGAGGAAGATTCTAAATCTGGGAGCGCTGTGGTTTACAATAAGAAGAAACAATCTGCGGCCGACAATAAGCTGCACTTCTCCAGCGGGCCATTGAAGACATTCAAAGAGTCTGAGGCTGAAAAACAGAAAGCATCAGTTTTTGAGTACGAGTCCTCCCGAGTAATTCAGGTCCAAAACGATAGTAAGGCGACTGCAACTTTAGAAACAGAGACTGAATTCTCGAAGGATGCACGGGCAATCAGAGAGCGTGTTCTCAAACAAGCCGAAGAGGCATTGAAGGGAAAGAACAAGAGCGCTGGCGATGAGAAATTATATAAAGGTTTACACGGGTATACAGATTATAAGGCTGGATTCCGGCGAGAGCAAACTGTTGCCAGTGAGAAAGCTGGTGGATCACATGGACCTTTGAGGGCTTCTGCCCACATAAGAGTGTCAGCTAGGTTTGACTATCAGCCAGACATTTGTAAAGATTATAAAGAGACTGGATATTGTGGTTATGGTGATTCGTGCAAGTTTATGCATGATCGAGGTGATTACAAGTCGGGTTGGCAGCTTGAAAAGGAATGGGATGAAAAGGAGAAGGCCAGGGCTAGAAAAATGGCTATGAGGGTGAAGGGCGATGATGATGACGAGAGTCCTGAAACCAGTGATGAGGATGATGATGATGCATTGCCGTTCGCATGTTTCATTTGTAGGCAGCCATTTGTGGATCCTGTCGTGACAAAGTGCAAACACTATTTCTGCGAGCATTGCGCGCTGAAGGTACTGAAATTTGAGCTTTCTTGATTTTCTACCCGTCGGATTCTTAATTGCTGCATAAATTTTATCGAACATCTAGTTTTTTCGTGTACCTTAATTCTTTCAACTAAGAAGCAAAATGAATCATATATATGTATATGTATATATATGTGTGTGTGTATTGCTTTTAATGGATTTTTTTTTGGTTTTTGTTCACAGCATCATGCGAAAAACAAGAAGTGCTTTGTGT
This sequence comes from Ocimum tenuiflorum, assembly GCA_001278415.1. Taxonomy (NCBI): domain Eukaryota; kingdom Viridiplantae; phylum Streptophyta; class Magnoliopsida; order Lamiales; family Lamiaceae; genus Ocimum; species Ocimum tenuiflorum. The sequence goes on from AYJT01101589.1 coordinate 13,569, forward strand.
GCAACGAGCCTACGCTTGGGATATTCAATACAGCTTTTGAGATACGCAAGAGGATGGCCGCTGAAGGAAAATGATTTTCAAAATTTACATTGGGAGATTTGTGTATTTGTACTTTTGTTTTGTTTTTCATCTTCTTTTTGTGTGAACATTAATTACTAGTATTACTTTTTTTTGACAACAGATTGCACACTTTAGTCATGAATTTCCAGAGAAGAACCTTGCACTTTAGTCATAATACGAGCCAACTCAATGCTGAAAGTCAAGTTGGAGCTATAATATACTAAGGTGGTGCTTGGTTTAATTGTCGGGAATTACTATGAGTATAGATTTGATAGTAGAGGGAATGTAGGGTTTGGTTGATTCCCAAATTTTCGGGAATCATTCCCAAATATTCATTCTAAAATTACCAATCAAATAACTTATTTTGAGTTTCATTCCAAACTCACCAATCAAACTCAACTTAGAGTTAGATAGGCTAGGGCAAATGAATGGAAAGTATAAGAGGTAAGTTCGTTAAATAGGAGAAAACAAGAAACCGTTCACTTACTT
>AYJT01101606.1:0-10650 GCA_001278415.1 Ocimum tenuiflorum
ATTGTGAATTAAATATATCTTCAATTTGAATTTTTACAAACATAATTAGGGTTCGTATATGTTCTGGGGAAGGAGTATTTTTTATGGTTTTCACAATTATCATCGTTGCGTATGAATTCAAAGAACAACAGCATCATACAAAAATAGACACAAATCAAACGACGAGACGACTATTTGTATACTTAAATAATATTTTATGTTCTGTTTAGTCGGCCACTAAAAATGTGTTCCATTTAGTTTGTTATATAAGATAATGAAAGTGTTGGTTGATAAACGAGTAACAAAATTGTCCGGTTTGACATACACGTAATGATTGATTATACTCTTTGGATGAGATTTACTTATATTTAATTCATTATGTCTCAAGGAATGTTGCAATATAATTATAATATTTTATTAATCTGACCATCATTTTTTTAAGAAGAAAGCAAGTTAATTATGCGTCTTGGCTTGCCAAGTTAGCCAAGATGGAAACGATCACTCGTCTTTAATTACATGAGCACCATAACGAGCCAGCACTTGAAGAACTAAATTGGCTTTAATTGGCGAAACATATGAAGAAAATTACATATAAAGATATCCCTAAGTTCAAGGAGAGTATCACTATACCTTTGAGGAAATAAAGTAGAAGAAGAAGTACCAATATGAAGAAATTTTGATGAAAAAATTATTGGTGGGATCAAAATAAAAGTATGGAATTAAAATTAAATTTTTGGGATCAGAATATAATAAAATTGTGTCATATGGGACCAAAAATACAATTTACGCCTTCTGTTACAAGTGCCGGCTGAGGAATAGATTTCGGAAAAGTTGCACGAATGGTCAACTTTCCTCCATATATACTTTGAATCTGTAATCTGAATAGATTAGATTGCTCATTCAGTAAAATCATCTTAGTTCGTGAATAAAATTGCTCTCATATTAGACATTTCTCAAGAAATTAATCAGTACACAGCACTTGATTTATAACAACATATATCCAAACGATATAAATTCTGACTCGGAGAAATCCATGATGTAGAGCCTAACTTAATAGGTTTCTTTGACTTTGCAAAGACAAGTTGGAAAGCATCCTTGCAGTTTTCTGAAATGCTCCAAGGATAGAAGGTTGAATAATAACCTCTTCTCGGTAATGTTTTTCAGGCACATAGATAGGTCCAAATAATCCATTAAAGAATAGCCAAAACTGCATAATCTTCAATTAAAAACAAGGAAAGAGAGCATCCTCTAAGACATTAATCCATTATGACAAGCACTGTATTTCCTTTTTTGAAATTACAAGAATCAAAATTGAAAATAATTTCTTTCTCTTCTTGAGTTGGGGGAGGAGAGTGGGGATTTGAACCCTAAACTTCTTTCATTTGGAGGGTCTTTACACATAGGTCCCCACCACTAAGGAAATATTGTTTGTGCAAGGTCAAGACTGAAAATAGCTCTATACTAATTAAAAAACCAAAATTAAACTGGAATTTTATGAATTGGACCAAGGGTAGTTTTGTCATTGTATGAAATAAAAATTGATACGATTAAAAATTTCAAGCTCAACATCTTCTGTATTGGGCTTCTATAAATTGAATCAAGCAAGTGATGAAGGTGAATTAGTCACCGATCCAATATTTTTAGAAGGAGGTCCAACAAAAAAAGTAATGTTCACTTTACTAAGACGGTCTATGAAAGTGAAAACAATAGTTGATTAGTTGCTTTACGCGAGCACAATTTCAGGAATTTTATCGTTTTTACGAGGCGGGTGTGTGGTTTAATTCTAAATGCACCTACAAAATTACTCAATACAGCCTCTTTAAATAAATAAAATTATTTTTTAATTTTACTTTTTCACCCCTAACAAAAAAAACCCTACATCCTCTTTCTCCACTTTCCTTCCTGGTAGTTCCTAGACCAAGTCTTAAATGATTCATCTATCTACTTAAGTAATTGCTAAACATGTCTGTAATGGTTCACTCACGGTTGATGAGTACAATATTTTGTTTGAGTTGGGGTTTAGCTGGCGTGTGTGGGTTACGATTGACAGGAATCGTCGATTAAAGTTTACAGATGGAGCCAATGCAATTGTTGAACAAAGACGAAACCTGGCTTCTTCTTCGTGGAGGGTGTTTGGAGAAATATGGAAAGAAGAACGTAGAAAACTGTGTTGGTCACTCCTCCGATCAAGCAAATTCCGACCCTTTTAACATCTGTGTGTGAAAACCATTTTGGAAATATCAAAGAGAGCAAAAGACATCGAAAAATAAAATAAAAAATATAGACCTAAAGAAGAGTTGAAATACAAGTGTTTAAAATGAAGAAAGTGAAAGAGACTGATTGAGATGATAATTACGCCACTGGCATTGTAGATTTGTTTTAATGAGAGACCTGATGGAGATGATAACTACGCCAAATGTGGTTGCTTTCTTGACTTCCTTCTTTTAGTATTTTAAATTGGGGCTACAAGGGTGTTACGGTAAAATTAAGTACTAATATTTTTTTTAATAATAAGGGGCGTTGTATTTACAAATTTGGGGGCTGCATTTAGAATTATCCTAATGTTATGCACGGGTTACTATCGGTTAATGGAATTCATCAATGCTATGTCTCTATCGGTTACTATAACCCGAGGTAATATATCTGATGACATTAAACTCTTCAACTTTTCCATTGCCCACATGTAGTTCTCTTCTCTCTCGGACTCCATATAAGCGAATGCTACAAATAAAGTGAGTTCGGTAGATGTAACACCAATTATCTCTAGTAGTGGAAGACCATATGTATTAGTCTTGTAAGTACTGTCCATAATCAATACTGTTGGAAAGGAATGCAAAATCTCTATAGAAAGGATGTGCCCAGAACAAGTCTCTAATGCAATCGGTTAAATCATTCGTCCTATGCCATTCTACATAATTGCACTCATGTAACTTTTTCATTAGTTGTTGCATTTGTGTTCTGCCAGCTTTTTCAACCATCCTATGTCTTTGGCGAACATTCTATATAGTTTTCATCGTAGTAGTATTACTCTTATTCTTTTCTTTTATGGCCATAAGAATATTTCTTGGTTTGATCAAATTCCTTGTCATGTCAAATAACAAGGTCTCTTCATCATTATTTAATCTACTAGCAAATGAGTGACCCTCAAAATTCTGGATGATTATGGAATCCACATTTAACTTTCACAAGTCAATCATAATTTGTTTCCAATTTCAATCCTTGTAACATAAATGGACAACCAAATCTTTTTGTACCCGTTCATTAACGAGATAAAGCATCAGTACTAGTAAGATGCTTAGGAAGCCTATATCTTCCACCATGCTCACAATCACGTCGTAATCTAGCTTTCCTCCCACTAATTTGAGATTGAGAAGATACGATTACAATAACATAACCTAGTTTCTTCCCAATTTTCCTTGCCCATGCAATTAAGTCTTTTCTGCTGTTAAAAACCTGTAACATATCTCACTTGTTATATTTTGTACTTTTGAAACTCATTTAATAAATTTTATAATATACTTGCAACTTACATTATTGGTAGAAAATGAGTTTATTGAATTGAAAGACTTTGCTTGATGTTCAACATTCACAATTTGTAAGATTAGTAAAACTAAAATTGTGAAGAACTTTCTCTAAAACAGTTGAAAGCCCTTATTTTTTATTTTTTATTTTTTATTTTGAGTTTGGTTAGAAATTATCCTACAACAGTAACTACAGAAGAAAATACAACATGGTAACATAAACAAACATGGATCTCAACAATGTTCTTACAAAACATTATTCTTTCTACTTTTTGCCTATATTTTTCAAGAAATGTATGTCGTTTTCATGTCTTTGCCACACAGTTACTTGCATTCTTGTGTTCTAATGTATAAACAGCTTAAGACATTGCAAAACTATATCATGCAAAAGGTCAAATATCTTGTGTTCCTTTTTCTGTATCCTTAAGAAGATTTCTGGAAAATTAAAAACTAGATAAATATATGTTTACTGAAGTCTAACTGTTGAGCCAACATTTTAGGTTTATGGCAAGATGGTAACACAGAGTTATACAACTTGTAATAATCATTAGGTTGTTGATTTATCATATTTGGAATTCTCCAATGGAAAACGATTTATCTAGTGCATAACTTCTTCAATAAGTAGTTGCAATTTAATTCTGATCAGGGCAGCAAGTTAAAAGTGTTTGTTTCGTGGTTAAGTTGGTGCATCTACGATTATATGATGATCTATCAATTCATGTTTTAAAAACAGTGGTTCATGTGCCATTGTCAATATAAGATTTTTTTGAAATAATTATAGAATAAAATCAAAATTCTTTCGATAAATAACCTAATATTCCATTCCTATATTATTTTTCGAGTAATTTTACAACAAGTTTAATAAAAAGATTTACATCCAGCTCATTGTTGTCTTCGTAATTTCCTTTGTCTTTACCTTCTATACTGTCCATTATTGTCAATGCTTGCAATTAACAACTTTTTTGGGTGAGCATGAACTTATACTATAGTTTACATCTGGCTGTGGAAATCCTGGAATGGCTACCCAAAGTGTTGTGGTGAAAAAAACTGATTTCAAAATTTGAAGCCAAGTTGTGGAAATCCTCGAGTGGCTGCCCAAAACTGTTATGGTGGAAGAAATTGATTTCAAACGTTTAAGTCAAGCTGTGGAACTTTGAGTGGCTAGCCAAATGTGCTATGGTGCAAGAAAGCCAAATTCTTGAAGCCAATTTTCGGTGAGTTTTATGTACAACAAGTCCAAATTTATGAGGTTGATTTCTTGTGAGTTTGAATCCGAATTCTTGAAATCAATTTTCGGTGAGTTCATGTGCAATAAAGCCGATTTCTGGTGAATTTTATGTGCAATAAAGTCGAATTCTTGAAGCCAATTTTGGATGAGGCTAGTTTTTGATGAGTTTGAAAGCCAAGTTCTTTACTGTGTGTTTTTGTCCAGAGATTTTTTTTTTCGAACTCTTTACTTCGCGATTATGACAGTGATTGGGGTTGTGAGAAACTTTGTTTAGAAAAAGAAATTTAAATTCTTAATTTTTTTTTAATTCTGTTGAGATACACGTAGAGTTTATTTTGGGAATGCAAGATTAGAAAAGGTAATTAAAATTTAATTTTAATTTTTAATAATTATGGGAGCTGCAATGAGAAATTCTTTGGTGCTGCATTTAGAATCTTCCAATAATTAAAAGTTGAAATTAAATATTTATATTTATAAAATTGATAGATAGTACATATATCTAGTAGAAAAATTAAGGAGTGAAAATTCATGCACAATGGATCTCTTGTTTATCATTTTGTTTGCAATGCGATCCTATAATATAAACACGTATATTTGATCTATTAAGGACTAGTGATATAAAAAGACGAGTATGTTCCATTAATTCTGGATACAAATTGGAAAAAAAAAACACAATTTTTTTAGATGGCGTGAAATATTAAAAATCTAATAAGAATCTCATATGATAAATATAATAAAGAATTTTTTCACTTATATATCTTAACAAATTATTTGTACGAAAGGTCCAATCCAATTAATAAATTATTTATGTTGTGTCGATGCAATCAGAATCCAAATTGAAAAATATCAATGCTAACCACAATATGAATTCATATTATGAAAATTAATTTTTTAAAAGTTCACCGAACTATTGTATTTGTATAAAAAAAATACAAACCTATAATTTATATCAAAATGGGTACCGAACTTTCATTTGATCTTTCAGATATGATGTTTCTTTTTCCTTTTACCCTTAAAAAATTAGCAAATGACATTATTTTGTAATTTTAAATGCTTGTGCCTTTTTTTAGTTGGAGGATGGGGAGTGAAAACTTGAACTCTAAACCTCTCTCATTTGGAGGATCTTTGTATATATATTCAAGAGTGAATAATTGAAAACAGAAAAACTAAGTTTCCCCCTTGGCCCCACTATACTATTCTATTATTAGATTCTGATATGCTAGTTTTAGTAGTTAGTTTATTTTGTTTTATTGAGGGGGACAATAAAATTAATTGTGGGGCCACAGCTCACTCTTCATAGACACTGATTTTACCCATTAGTCCAGCTATTAAGCTATACCCCACAATTAATTATGCTTTATTACTATAATCAAAGGCTGTCTCCCATTTTCTTAATTTGGTTTATTAATCCCACATTCTACACGTTTCTTACGTGGATCATTTGATTTGAGGATCTACTCTATGTATCAAATATATAAGTATGTTTTCGAATATATATATGATAGTATTTATGAATAAAGTCATCTCTATCTGATAAATACATCACACTAATAAATCTCAATCGTTGATCATATTAGATGGATGACATCCAAATTATTGTTGACTTTGATTTTGTTATGCAGTATTATGTTTAACGTTATGCAATCAAGGACATTCTGGTAAATTTGCACACCCACAAATCTACCCACGATTTGGTAGATCAGGGTCATTACGGGACTTGACGTTAGACAGTAAAAGTATCTTAACCGAGTCATTAATCCACTTTTCTCTTTTCATCTTCCTCTTTTTCTTTTCGTCGAGTACTTCTCGTCTCGCCATTCATTGTTGATCTCAGGGGGTTATCTAACCCCGAGTGTCTCCAAGCCAGACATAGACAATTTGTACGGAGTTCGAGTTTTATATTTGTAGAAATTTAAATGTACCTGCATGAATTGCTTACGTCGTTAAAACGGTGTCATTTCGTAAAGAGACAGTTCAGATTCTGAGCGTGAATTGCAGTTGATTTTTGGTGAAGTGTGGATTAGCAGATATCGTGGATGGTTTTAAGATATTATGTGGAAAAAGTGTATGGTTAGTTTAGAGTTTGGAAAGCAAAGGTGATTTCGATCGACGATTCAACACCTAGAGCCCCACAGTAGACGTCAATTTGTTGAGGTTTGATTTTGATAGTTTGAATAATCGGGACTCTAAGCGGGAAAGTAATCAGACACCAAGACTTCCAAGAAGGTTTATAGTCCTCCGAAATGGACTTGCTAGTATTTTATAAAGTAATTGAGTGAAAATGACAGAGCTTCTCGTCAGAGAATGTGATCGGAGTGATACAGTAAGTTTTAGTCAATACTGTTTTGTGCACATAGTGTGAGTGCGCTATTAATACTGCTACATTGTGAGAATCTGAATAATTCCTATCTATGGGGGCTATTTGCAAATATTTAGGGGTCGATCTGCAAATACAGCTGGGGGAATTTAGGGTCACGCATTCCTCCTTATGTTGAGTCAGCAAAAGAAATCATTCTGAATCCTTCTGGCACGTGGGCTGCACACACCTAGGATCTCGAGGCCGGGTTAGGAAAGGCTTCGAGGCTCGTTATTCGGACCCTGAGGGGCCTTCGAGATAGGGTGCTCATGTTATATTCATCGAAAGGGTCGCTTCGAGCACTTGAGAAGCTTCGAGAGCTCTGCTAACTGGCCAGGATTCGAGGCGATGTCCTCAAAGTTGGTGTCCTAGCCTTGTAATCAATGATCGAGATGGAACAAATATTTTAGCCGTCAACAATTTGCAGAGTAAATCTCTATCCTAATTATGTAACAATATTGGTAAATATTGTTCAATAGTTATTACACTTTACATAGTTAATTGAATTTATCCTAATTTATTGTTTTCTCTCTGCCACAAATGCCTCTAATATGCTGGTTTCAGCATGATACACACATCAATGCCTGAGATCTCACATCATTTATCACACCAAGTATCATATTATATGATCACAACTCTCTATGTGTGTGTGTAGGAGGTGATAAGGGGGTTAAAGCATAATTAGGTGATAAACAATAAAATATCTTAACTGTCCAGCGAAGAAATGGATGGACATGATTTTACACAAAAATGCATGATTTATTACATAATTATGCATAATATTTGTTGCTACAAATTTTGGCAATCAGATTTCATAATTCTACGATTCGATATCCATTATCATTTATAAACTAATAAAAAGTATTTGATTGTGAATCTACACATGATTTTTTAAAGAAGGTATTTATATATGATTGTTCATACTCGATTTAGTCTAATTATAGTTTTGAAAAATATGCAAATTTATCCAAAAATATAGTATGTAAATCCATCCGTATTTTTGTTCGTTATGCAAATCTATCATAAAGTATGCATATGTTATACAATCCTATCATGTGGCCGTTACATTGTTAATTTTGAGCTGACATGGTCGTAAACACTACATGTTTTTACGCGGTTCTGTTATAAATTCTATCTGCATATCCGGCGTTAAATTTGAGCCGATGCAGCTGTTAAATGTCGGGTGTTCCTTACTTAGGATTTTTTTAACTAAATTACTATATTAAATACATCCCACCCTGATGTCCATACATAAACTTAAACCCTTGATGGCTTGACCTTTAAAGTCATGGGAAAGGTGTTTACTACTGCATCCGGAGATGGTGGACTCCTTACTTAGCATTTAGTATTTTTTTTCAATAAATCAAAACAACATCGTTTTGACTTGATGGAAATAACGTTGTTTTATATGATTCGAAGAAACCGTGTTATTTATGATAATCTCAAACATATCAGTTTTTGTCTAATGAAAAATAAAAAGTCTTATGAAATCAAAACCAACTGATTTAGCTTCAAAATACTTCAACTGATGATATTAATAGTTTTAATTGGGGATTAGCAAAAACATATGAGTTTTTCCAACGAACTAAGCAATTCTCCAAATATTTGGTCCCCAAATCCTACAAATAATCATAACTATTAATTATCATTGGTTTATTTTTAAGCAATATCGATTAAATTTGATTTGAAAAAAAAAACGATTTTCGATTGGGTTGAAATTGATATATTCTTTTCATAAAAGAATATGATTTCTTCAGATTATATAAATAGCATTACTTCCATCAAGTTAAAACAATGTCATTCCGATGCACCGTTTATAAAAAATAAATTTAAATATCACATAAGGGACACATGACGCACAAAATTGATACCGTATGGATGCGATGATAGAATCGCATAACAAAATCATACTTTAGGATAATTTTGCATAACAAAAGGAGTTTGTGATAGATTTACATAATCCATGTACTTTGAGATAGATTTGCATATTTACATGTATGTATGTTTTGCCATGGAGGGACATGTGATGTTTAACGCTCATGTCAGCTCAAGATTAACATTGTGACAACAAAAGGGTAGAGTTGCATAACCGAAATATACTTTACGCTAAAATTGCATAATGGATAAAAGTCGAAATGGATTTATCTAGTTGGCAATTACTTTAGATATTTGAAAATGTTTCCTATTAGATCGCCTAAATGATTCAGACTAGTCAACCAATTTTATCCTACTCTACCCTATTTAAATGTGTTTGTGACATGTGAGTGTATTATTTAAATCCGTCTAAATTATTTATGCGGTCTAACACAAATTTTTGCCTAGATATTTTTATTACTCAATAATTTCTATGACCGGGAATTTTAATCAAATAGTTCCAAATTGAAACATTAAAGAAAGTGTTGTGACTTAATGACATGATAATGTTGTTTGTGTAGAGCATAAAAAGTATTTATCTCTACTGTTCTTTTTGTTAACAAACAATTTACTAAAAGTTATTTCACTTTTTATGATACAAACCAAACAAAGCTTAGATCTCATTGGAATTGCTCCAGTCAGAGAGCATCTCAAATATGAAAGGTATGGTAAAACAGTAATATTTCATTTTTTTTCCTCTATATTTTTAAGTTCAATAAAGACATTGCAAGTTTTTTTCATGAACAATTCTTTTTTTACATAAATTGAACTGTTGATGCGCCGCACAGCTTTTATATGAAATAGTGAATACAATGAATGATCACTTGCATTTGTGTCACTTGGCTAGATTCTGACCATGTAAAATTTCCAAATATATATGTAAAACGTTGTCCAAATATTATTCACTTGTCCCGATTTGGACAAGTGTGGAACAAATAGTGGACGTAGATATTGATTGTCGCCGGGCTAAATTGGACTTCACATTAATGTAGCATCAAAATACCAAAATTATCAAAATAACTAAACATTGTTATAAAAAAGTTTATAAATATATTCTTCATATTAGGAGTAGTATGACAAATAAATGTTGATATTTTCTTATACACGTACTAAAACATGAAATTGCATGTGAAAGTTGAAGGGAAAAACTTTCAAGGTTATGTAACTTGTAATTTTGAAAGTGTCATGAAAGTTGCAAAACTTTAAAATATCCTGGTAAAATTTGTAACTTTTTAAATTATTGTAAGAATTATAAAAATAAATAAAAATCAGGTTGATTGCTGACCATAATAGTAATTGTACGATTGCCCCATGTATCGATATTCCTTCTTACATTTTTTTATTTAATTAAATTAATGATACTTATTTTATTAATGAAATGATGGTTTTCTCTTAAATGAAAATAATATACGCATGTCGTGCCTAATTTTGTGTTTTTTATGCTCATCAATACATGAAATAATACCTTACTTTAGACACGTACGGAACTCACCACCCCCGCCGTTGGCAGCCGAAAACTAACAAAGAAACAAAGTATGTATGCACGTGTGAACTAAATTAAAAAATTAATTAATTCTAATGATCTAAAAGATAAAATATATCCTAAACTCTTATTTAGGAGAGGGAACCTATACTTAACAAACTCAAGTCAA
>AYJT01101612.1:0-10042 GCA_001278415.1 Ocimum tenuiflorum
TAGGTGTTCGGAATTTTTGGCGGAAAAAAGTAAACGGTGGAAGGGGGAAAAAAAGTTGAAAAGCCTTTTTGGGAGAGTCTTTGTTGTTGCTTTTAGTGATTTTTGTTCCTCGTTTTTGAATTTTATGTGATGATATCCGTGGGTAGTAGAGATGGAAGGAAGAGGTTAGGATTAGAGATGGAAGAGAATGAGCTTGAAGAAGGAGAAGCTCTTGGTTATCACGAGGAGGATGAAGATTCCTCCATTGATCCTGATATAGATCTCTCTTACATTGTAAGAATCTTGAGCTGATATAATGTCTAATTTGCTGGGTGAATAATCACTTCTTCAGTCTGTAATTGATGTTTGTTCTTAATTATGTAGTTGGAATTGTTGTGATCTTGTTTTTTGTTACAAGTTATTGATGAAGCTGTTTGTTTTTTTTGTTTGGGTTTATTAATACATCCTGCAGATGGATTTATAGTTGGATATCATCAATGCTATTTGATGTGAATTACTAGTCTCCATTGTTTCATTGCCCAATTATGCATTCTATATTTGCTCTTTGTTCATTCTTACTAGATATTGCTATTCAATTGGAAATCCAAGTTCTGTTTAGTTAGAGGACGTGAAAGAGGTTTAAAAGGCGACGATAACATTGAAACCTTTTATTCTTGCAAAAAACTGATGTAGATTTTAGAAATCAGTGCAGCTCTTGATGCTAAGATGTTTGCTCTATGGGTTGTTGTTATGTTCTCCTTTGTCGATGAATTTGACTTTGTGTTCCTCGTTTTGTGTTCTTTTAAAGGAGGAGAAAGTCCAAAGATTTTTGGGTCACCTCCAGAAGGATTTTGAAGGCGGTGTTTCCGCTGAGAACTTGGGTGAGTTGAATAGGAAACAACCACTTCTATGATTATAGGATTATGTAAATTTAGAATGCGAAGTTTGATGAAGTACCTTATAGGGGCAAAATTTGGTGGCTATGGTTCTTTTTTGCCTACTTATCAACGGAGTCCATATTGGTCTCATACAAGAAGTCCAGCAGAGGCTCAAAACTATGACTCGTTGAGCTCCCCGAGAAAGACAAATACAGAGGTATTAGATGCATGTACATCTAAATATATTTCAACAGATGTTCTATTCACTTCCTCTAGAAACAAAACTATAATGTGTAGCCTGAGATGAAACCATGTTTCTAATTTAGGATCAAAGGCAGAACTCTTTAGCTTCATCGAGCGCTTCTCCATCATCAAGGCCTCTTGCTGCTTCAGGGAAAAATGTACCAGTGGGAAGTTCCTTGAATGGCAACGGCTACTTGAAATCCAAACATGGTGAAGAATCAAGCTTGAAAAGTGGTCTAGATAAAAAATCGGTTGATGAACAGAGATCACTTAAGGTCCGGCTCAAAGTTGGTTCTGAAAATTTGTCAGCACAAAAGAATGCTGAAATCTACAGTGGACTTGGTCTAGTAGTTTCGCCATCTTCTTCGATGGATGACAGCCCCGCAACTAGTGAAGGGCAATGCGATAAGCTTTCGGATGTGCCAGAAGATTCACCTACCAGTATTCTTCATGTAATCTTGATGCTCATCATTTGATATTTATTAAAACTTCGATTTTCTTTTCCATACAAATTTTTAAGCTTCTCATTTCTTCTGTGCTCGAGCAGATCATGACATCCTTTTCTGGGGACATGCTTTTATCCCCTCTATCTGAGGATCTGATCCGTCTTACAGAGAAAAAGAAGTTTAAGGGAAAGAGTGAAACTAAACTAGTTGACAAAGCAAACAAAAAATCTGGTTTTTTAGTGAATGAATCTCATTCTAGTAGGAGCAAGCAGAAAGTTACCGAGCAGAAAAAGTTGACATCTTCTGGAAAGGATGATGATTTCTTCAGAGAATCATCTTATCAGAAAAACGATGCTTACGTGGAAAATGATGTTTCTCCCTCGAAGAAGGAAAAAGAAACGGATATTGATATGTATGGTTATGAGGAGCTTGTCTCAAATGCTTTGAAACTTCCACTTTTGTCAAGTTCTCAGTATACTGTTGCCGACCATACAAAAGACACATCTCCAAAAACTGCTCAAGATATGAGCAGAACTGAGAAGTTTGGAGCGAGGTCTAGTTCATCAAGCAAGGCTTCAAAATCTAAAGAAGGAAATCTTGTCAGTCATGAAAAGCCTCATGTTCTTTACCAGTCAGAGTCGAATGCCTCTAAGGGCGTAAGAGCACTCAGTGCTGCTGAACCCTCGAAACAGTTAGTCACTCAGAAAGGGGGATCAGTTAATGTGGAAGTTCTGGATTCATCTCTTGAGAAATCATCTACTGTAAGCAAGAGAAAACAAAAGGAAGCTCAAAATAAAGGCTCTGAAGGCTCATATATGGCAAAAGGCGAGTTGATGGGAGAGTCTTCTCTGGCTCCTAAAAGTGGGAAGAGTTCTCATACTAATAGTCTCATATCAAAAAATGGTATACTTGGTTCCCAGAAGGAGCATGCGAAACCAGGAGATCGATACAAGGACTTCTTTGGGGACGTAGAATTTGAAGATGATGATAATGAATCAGTGTCTGGGGAAGTGACAGCCTCAGGAAGGTTAAAGGATCCTCATCAAGTTGGAAAAGTAAACATGGGCAAAGATTTTAACTTGTCTAGAGAAAAACATACAAGCAGAAATTCTGAGAAAACACCAGAGAAATACGCCAAACCTGCTTCTCGTTCAGCTCCTGCCCTCGAAAATGGTGCGAGTTCGGAAGCTCCCATCGGAACGATTCCTCTGGTCCAAGAAGATTGGGTTCTATGCGATAAGTGCAAAACATGGAGATTGCTTCCACTTGGTACTAATCCTTCAAGTCTTCCCGATAAATGGCTTTGCAGGATGCTTACCTGGCTGTAAGTTCTATCGTATTATATGCACATATGCACACTATTCTATTTTTATCCGATTTCTGTTGTGTGGAAAGGTTCTGTCTTATTACTAGTCTTATTGCTGTTATGTTGGGGAGCTCTGTCTTCAATGTTGAAAACTCTCTTTCTCCTATTCCTACAGGCCTGGGATGAACCGTTGTAGCATACCGGAGGAGGAGACAACTAATGCTTTAAGGGCCCTTTACCATCCCGTTGCTTCAGTTAATGTCCCTCCTCCTGAGGGTCAAGATACTCGGCCGTATAACTCCATTGTGGGTTCAGTGGGGATGACCTCAGCTGATTCTAGGCATGTGGTTCAAGACCACCAAGATGTGGCAGCCCCAACTGCAGCAATCAGTGGGAAGAAGAAACATGGTTCTGCAAATTCAGCAAATATAGATGGTTCCATCCATTCATCGAGCTCACGAAAGAAGAACCTGGGGATGTGGGAAAAAGTAAGTAAATCGAACAGCATAAATAACTCACCTTCTGTAGATGCATCTGGACAGCACATGCAACAAGCAAGCATGGCATTTGAGAAGTGCAATGCTGCTAAAGCAGAAAAAATATCGCATATCACCTCTTCTGATAAAGGTATATCGTTGTGAACTTTGCACTTCTTTGTCCTGAAGTGCACATTTGACTTGTATTTATTTGACCTTGTTTAATTCCCGAACTTCCTGAACGTTTGTCTTCGAATGACCATGCATAGGTATGAATGTAAAGATAAAGGCCAAGCGAGAGTCTGATATGGAGGGCTCTAGAGCTTCTAAAAGATTTAAAAGCGAGGAATTACATGATGATGAAAATTGGACTTCTGACAATGGTGGGGCTTCTTCAAAAACAGGTCGTCGCTCTTCCAGTTTGTCAAATAATGCATCTGGTAATGATCGGGACACGTACAATAACCGTAAGGATTTTAGTATGAATGCAGAAACGCATGTTCCATCACCTTCAGGTGATGGTTTGCCATTTTCTGGAAAATTTGATGATGAAGATTCTAGAAAGAGAAAAGCAAAAGAACATCGTGGTACTAGTATTCACTCTGGCGAATATGTCGAACAAATTTGTGAAGGTGAACACCGGAAAGAAAAGAAAGCTAGACTTTCCAAGTCTGGAGTAAAAACTGCGAGTGGAAGCAAAGCCAGTTTAGGAACCGACAGGAAAAGCAGAAATACGAAAGAGCAGCATGATGGCCAGTTTGCAAACAACGCACGGGCTGTGGACTATTTGAAAAGTGATATGGGTTCTGTAAACCCATCAGTTGCTGCCAACTCAAGCTCTTCCAAGGTATCGGGCTCGAACAGAACCAAAACCAATGGCCAGGAAGTTAAAGGTTCCCCAGTAGAATCAGTTTCTTCATCGCCTCTGAGATTTTCTAATGCCGATAAGGTCACATCAGCTAGGAAGAGCCTTGACGGACGGAATGATTTTCATGATTCTACCGTTGCCAATCCAGGAAGGCTTTCGAGCAGTGATGATGGAGGGAAAATAGATGCAATTCTTACCGTCAATGATCATGCCAATGATGTCTACAATGATCAGTTATATCAAAGTAATCAGTATGCTAGTAAAAAACATTCTTCTGAGCAATCCAAAGTCGAAACAAAAACAAATATCCACCAATCTCAGAGTGGAGTTCACTCAAAGAAATCTGGAAAAGATTCGTCTTCACATTCTAAAGACAAGGCTCGTGCTTCTGGTTCTAACTCGGACAAGAAAATAAAGTCTTCTGATCCAAGAAATGATGCTTTGGATCACACTCATTTGCACGAGGAGAAATCAAACAGTAGACGAAACAAGTCTAATGAGAAATCTGGCACTCCTAATAAAGTTGAAAAGTTTGTTTCCAAGAAAGACACTGCTGGGGGAACATCGATTGAGAGCAGTAAAGGACCGAGCCAAAAGAAATTTGTCAATGATGGCCAAGATGCTATCAGAAGCCAGGATAGGAAGCATGATCTTTCACAAGAGCATGAAAATGAGAAATTATCAAAGAAAAGCAACCAGGCAGAAGTCCGTGGGAACAGCAAGTCACACTCTCTTCCACCCTTAGCTAGAACGCAAATTGACACTGCTCCTGTTTCTGGAACTCAGAAGGAAAATAGTTTGAAAAGTATGGCTGTTGATGCATCTGATAATGGTGATGCACTAAAGACATCAAACCAGAGAAAGAAATCTGAGAGCTCAACACCTATGAGGCATCCTACTCCAAATTCTCATAGAGTTCGGGATATTGATGCTCCAAGTCCTGTTCGAAGGGATTCAACCAGTCATACTGCTAATACCATTTTAAAAGAGGCAAAGGACCTAAAACACATGGCTGATCGTCTTAAGGTTGATTCATATTTTTTAGTGTTCAAGATTTTGATAATTTCTTAAATTCTCGTAACCAAATTCTGTTCTGTAGAATTCTGGATCCAACGGGAGTATTGGGCTTTACTTTGAAGCTGCCCTCAAATTTCTCCATGGAGCCTCTTTGTTGGAATCTGGAAGTAGTGAAGCCACTAAGCATAATGAATTGATGCACTCAATTCATATATATAGTAGCACTGCAAAACTCTGCGAGTAAGTTATCATAATCTCCATCTATACTGAGTGGCTACAGCCAGTTTTGGTACATCTTTTATTCTTCCTCACAAAGAGGAATTGAATGTATTTTTTATACCAGTTGATTCATGGCATATGTATTTTTCCGTTGTTTAGTGTTGATTAGTACTTCTATCGACTTGGATATCATTTCTATTTTTTATAAGTACTTTTTTTTTGGTAGATTTTGTGCCCATGAATATGAAAAGTCAAAAGACATGGCTGCTGCAGCTTTGGCCTACAAATGTGTAGAGGTCGCATACATGCGAGTGGTTTATTCATCACATAGCAGTGCAAGCAGGGACCGCAATGAGTTGCAAAGTGCTCTACAAATTGTTGCCCCTGGTAAATTTTAGATGCAGCATCTCTATGTTTTGATTTAGAATAGAATCAGCTGTCAAATTATATTGTGGTGGGGGTAATAACTTTAACATGCTTATGGTAGGTATGGGCTATGAATTGGTTCTATAGATAACAAATTTAGTAATGCTACATTCCTTCGTACCCAAAAAGGGCAGCTAAAATATGATTTGCCATTGATTGATTGAGATGAAGTGAATATTTGAGAAATACTTTTGACTGCATTGATTCTACATAACCAGTTTATCTTGATAATGCACAACTTTAGTTTTAAGTTTTTCAATAATCACTGTTCAGGTGAATCTCCTTCCTCCTCTGCTTCTGATGTTGACAACTTGACCCACCAAGCAACAACAGACAAGGCTGCCTCGGCCAAAGTTGTAGGTTCTCCTCAAGTTTCTGGAAGCCAAATTGTCACTTCACGCAATCGTTCTGGCCTTCAGCGTGTTCTTAACTTTGTAAGTATAAGACTTGATATTTAGCTTCTCATAGAAGGGGGAGTAGAATCTTGTTAGATTTTTAATCCATTGCATTCTGTAGGCACAGGATGTTACATCCGCAATGGAAGCCTCAAGAAAATCAAGAATCGCTTTCACAGCTGCTACTTCAAAAATTGGCGAAACCTCCCAAAGAGATTGTATCCAATTACTGAGAAAGGCGCTTGATTACAACTTCCAAGATGTTGAGGGTTTATTGCAGCTTGTGCGAATTGCAATGGAAGCCATCGGTCGTTAAACTGCTTGTAACATATCATTCCAATTTTGGGTCCGTCCTCACCAAATAATGTGCAGTGCATCATGAGTTCAATTAGAACGTCACCCTTGTAAATCCGTTTAGTTAAATCTGAGTTAGCAATGCCCTTCTGATTCTTTAATGCATGCTTATGGATGATAATAAAGGCCTCGATTTTTTCAAGCTGGGTTCATGACATATGAAGTGATTGACTGAAGAATTGACCTTAGGATTGGTTGACAAAGTTGCATTACAGGCTATCTTGAGCCTAGGAAGACTCATGGGCCGGGTTCTTGTATTTCGCAATCGAGCCTTGTAATTTGCGAGATCTGGCAAATCTTGATCAAGGAATTCGGATTGCATACTCAGGTAAAAATTTTCATTCGCCAATATCCACTCTGAGAGATTATATCTTGGACTCCTATTCTAACACTTTGCATTCGATGTTGCAGGTTCGATCCTAGAATTCCGCTATTGCCTCGAATGAAC
Source organism: Ocimum tenuiflorum (assembly GCA_001278415.1). Classification (NCBI taxonomy): domain Eukaryota; kingdom Viridiplantae; phylum Streptophyta; class Magnoliopsida; order Lamiales; family Lamiaceae; genus Ocimum; species Ocimum tenuiflorum. The sequence goes on from AYJT01101612.1 coordinate 7,056, forward strand.
TTGCTCATATATTCATCCAGTCTTAATACAATAAGTTGCTGAATCAGGTTTACTGTGAGAAGAATAATGTGGTAGTAGTTTATACGCAATGAGAATGAGTTCGAAGTGATGCTCAAGGGTGTATATATGTAACTTTTTTGGAGCTGATTCTCAAAGAATGACAGATAGGCGTTCGCGTTTTTGAAATCTCAGTTGCAACGTGTACATTGGAAAAGTATGCAACTGCACACCATTCTAATGGCATCCTCAATATCGACACTGTAATAACCTTCAGCTGACAGGTATATAACCAGTCTCTTTCATTTCTTGAGTTGCAGATCTGTTGCTCTATAAATAAACTTCGCGTTTTTTGGTGCTAATATCCTCACGCTGTTGTTCGTGCAGTGAGAAATGTTTACAGACACATAAGCCTTGGACAAGAACCATCGTTTTCGACCCAATGCATTCTCTGCATCTCATCTTGCTCTTGTGGCGATCTCCCATTTTGCTGTGAATTATTTGTCATGTATTTTATTGTAAAATTTTTTTGAAGAGGTTAATTTTCAAGTGTAAATAAAAAATCCCAGTTTTTGTCAATTTTTATGTTCGGTAGATTCTCGGTTGATGTAGGGTTCAATTTGATTTGCTTTTCATTATGGCTTATTTTACTATCATTATAGTCTGATATCAGTGCCCGTTGCATTAACTCAGGTTTTAATATTGAAAATTAGTATCTTGTTTGTTTTTCTTGTTTGGTTTACATCGAGGACATTTTGCGAGTAAGATTTCATTTGAAACTTGTTTTAAAAAAATAAAGTAAAAAAAAAAAATTACGAGAAGAACTTTGTACTTTCCTGAGAAAAGAGAAAATATAGATGAATTTTAAATGTATTTTTGAAAGTAATCACTTTTCATAAGAACGTGAAGTGTATTTTTCCTCAAAAAAACAATTGTGGCATGCTTTTATGCTTTTATAAATGACGAAATAAAAATAAAGAAACAAATCAAAGGAAGGTGTCATCAAATCAAAGCAACAAAGAATAAAACCACAAGTTGAATGATGAATTTACATGAGAAATTACTGACAAAACTTGCCCTTTTCACCTGTGCCAAGGCCTTCTCCATATGCTGAACAAGAATCTGCGGAAGGTAACAACAAACGCCTTCTACATCACGAGGTTGAGTGCTACGTAGATGACCTCGTTCTACAACTCGAGTAAGGCTGGACCCGCGCGGACTAGGATGCCAAAAAGGCCCCGAAGACGGCTTAATGGTTACGTTCGGCATAAGGGAAACCCCGCGACAACTTCATCAAAGAAGGCCGCGGAGATTTTGATCACCAACTCAAACAAGAACACATCAGATGCCACATTATTGAACACTTAAAATATAGAATTCGGGCTAAGCAGTAGGGCCACTTGCTTTCTTTGACCTATAAACATCATAAAGTTCCAATCTTTCTTGATCAAACCCTCCAAGCACAAAGATGAACAACGGAGCACCTAGGAAGTATTCTCTCCTCTAAACTATAGCAAAGAGCATGCGAGCATCTCGCAATCGTTCTCAATCCCAGCCCTGTTCTGTTCGCTAGAAAATCCAAGGTTTTCGAGATTTTCTTCTCGGACAAGATCATACAATTAGGACTTCTCGTATAAGCCATACGAATGTCCTCCTCCGTACAACCCCACTTGCTGTAAACTTCAATGGACTGATCCCACGGGCATTTAAGGCCAATACGAAGGCCGACTTTGACGGATCAAAACCCATTTGCATCACCTCTTCAACAACTCTCCTTAACTCAACATGATCCACGAGAAAGATTCTTACAAAGTGTAAGAATGCAAGCTTGAGAAACCTTTCGGCCACACCAACCTCCCTCAAATAATCCACATTTGGTTTAAGTTTACACTCAAAGATCAACGGAAAAAAAATCCAGGAGCCTTTCCTTAAAAGATCATCGGTTTTCCAGCCCCGATTATACACTTGACATAATCGTAAACCGGTGCTGACATACTATTCAACGCTCTTCTAAGCAAACAGGGGTTTTACAAACAATTTCGGGAATCTCCCTCCCAGAAACCCCGGTGGAGTGAAGTAAGAATTCCAACTTGGGCAAAAGACGGCTTTCAGGATTGGCTACCAGAACTCTGGGAAATTTCATCACTATTTTTGTGATTTGGGATTGAGTAAACCCTTGTTTCCCGAGAAAATCCGCAACAGCGTTGGGTTTATCAGGGCCATCACAATGCACCCAATTAAAGCAGGAATCGCATTTTCCGAAGACAATCCACATAACTTTCGGAGGTAGGAAATAGCATACCCTTTGTCCAAAGCCGAGTTTTTTGCGCCGGCGAGAGTGGCTCCTCCATTTCTACCAATCCACAAATTGGGGGAGAATTGATGTTTGAGTAGCTTGATATGATTGGACCATGCAGCATTTGATTCTTACGGTGGAGGAAATCGATGATGGAAATAATCTGCGTTTGCTTTCACTGCATGGATTTGAGAATGGTGCAGAGAGGGAACCCTAGATTCAGAGAGGGGCGTAAAGATTGGAGAACTCACAATTTGGGAGAATATTGAGAGAAAATCAAGACGACATTTTCTTTATCCATGAAGATTCTTTTTATTTATGAGATTTATTTTTTTAATTATTAAGAAAAAGGGTTTTCTTTTTTGTTTTGAAGGAAGAAAAAAAAGCAACGAGAATTTTACTTCTCGCTTCTATTCAACGCTTTCAAGCTTTTCCCATCTCGAACACCTCGACTGCAATTTTCAGCTGTTGCTCGGAGAAAATGGGATATAGATTCTTGAAAACCCTCAATTCCGCTGCGAAATCTCGCTTATCAATAATCACATCATCGTCTCCGTGTTACAATCCGAGGATTTTCAGAAATTCCTGTGTTGCTGCGAGTTATAAATTGCACGATCCCTCAACCTTTTATTTCGACAGCCCAAATTTCAAGGTTTTCCGGCGGTGGCACGGCGGCCACTCGCACCACCGCCAC
>AYJT01101614.1:0-10449 GCA_001278415.1 Ocimum tenuiflorum
TTAGTTGTGCTTGCTGTTTATATCTCATTTAGGGTTACTGATCATGCAATCTACTGCTATCTCCTATACACTACATGATCCATCTTAGTTATTCGAGATAAATAGACTAATTATTATATGAAACGCATGAAAGTAGTTTTGTATACAACATGAATAAAATTAGCTTTACGTATACAAAAATCTAACAGCCAGTTCGAAGGCCTCTGTCGGGTAGCCTTGCTTATTTCCATCCCTAATTAGATACTATAACTCTCGAGTATTAAGAGTAGTTGGTGTATAGAGCAAAAGTGGTGGTACATACATGATACATATACTCCATAGAAACACACTTGTAATAATTCTCCAAAAACGAACAAAATAAAAGTCCACAACATTTTCTTCTCATTCTTACTTTTCGCACCCCCCCCAAATTCCTTCATCACTATAATCTAATCTTCTCACGCCTCTCTTTTATCACTCGATAATAATCTCCTCTGCTGTTTGCTTGTGATCTGTTCCGCCCCAAATCTTTCTTTGTTACGGAAGAGAAGAGTATTTGTTTGAGGTAATTTTTGTTTCTCTTTTCGTCCATGTATATTTCGTCGGTTGTGTTTGTGAGTTTTCTCGATCTCCCTGGACTAATATCTCATGTATTAAGTTTTGAATTCAGTCTTACATTATTAAAGGATTTTTTTCTTCTTGCCTTTGCAAAACTGTGTTGGATGCTCGGAATTGGGGTTCTTGAAATCTTTGTTGAATGTATGGGAATTAATTTTTGTATTTATTTGACGTGCTCAGATTAGTGAAGGGAAACCCCATTTTTGTGGGGTTTTTGTGGATTTTTTGTTGACTTGGTGTTGGATGCACGAAATTTGAGTTCTTGACATCTTTATTTAATCACTATTGTGTTGATGTGGATAAGATTTGGCTTGGATATGTGGAATTTTTGTTCTCCAAATCTTTGTTGAATGTATGGGAATTTCCTGTCTTTGCTTATTACAGGGCTCAAAATCAGCCTAATGAAACTACATTTTTTTTGTTTCCTCTTAGCCATTTTGTTAAAGGCAATTAGGTATTTTAACTATGTTTTCTAATTATATATAGAATATATCTGCTTTCGCTTCTCAATGGCTGTTGACCCCTGTTTAGATAGATTACCTGTAAACTAACTCTTATGGACTTATGAACTTAGTTGATGCAGCGACAAGATGTTATTTGGAACAAGCAGTTCTGTTGGTTGGTTGATTAGTCACATTTTGTTCATGTAATGGCTTGGATTAATATACAACTGGATGCATCAAAATCATTCTATTAAAAAATTTTAAATAATAATTGGTTTTTTGTACATGTTATTTCATGCTCTATCTTAATCTCCAAAATTTTTTGTCTCATTAGAAGTCTAGTGCTGCTGCATTTTTTGCATTGTTGTCTCATTTCTACTTAATTTGATGTATACATGATGTTGTCGAATTTACCGAATTTCCTTGACGGAGCATAGGTTATTGTTGATTTTTACAAAAAAGTGACTGCTGATAATGTTTATGTGATCTACTTTTTTAAAGATTTAAAATTTTGTGACAGATGGAAGAAGAGAAGGCAGTGAACAATTTGACTTCTGCTGCAGCTTTTGTTGAAGGAGGAATTCAGGAAGCATGTGATGATGCTTGCAGTATATGCCTTGAAGCTTTTTGTGATAGTGATCCTTCTACAGTATGTACAATTCTATTAATTCCATTGTCGTGGATTAGAACTCACATATGCTTCAACTGATTAAATCTTCTTTCAAGCAGTTGACTACTTGCAAGCACGAGTTTCATCTCCAATGCATTCTTGAATGGTACATAACTTCACTTCCTTCCCCACAAGTAAAGGTCATACTGGCAATATCTGTTAGTAATGTTGATTTTGTGATGTCTGGTGATTTTTCCTATTAGGTACAATGTATTGATTTATATTTCCTTCAAACTGCTAATATTGTTTGCGCTTTTGGATGAAGGATATTGTTGTTAAAATAAAAGAGGATATGTGTGATAATTGATACTTGAAGAACTGCTAAATTGATGGGAACTCAACATTCACTTGCCTAGGGGTTCACTGCTTGTGACATTTGCTTTTGCTGTTATTACTTCAGATTTAGTGCTTGTGTTTCAGAAGAGAGTTGAAAAGTAAAGTGGGCTTGCTCAAACAAAAATGAGCACAGCCATAGGCAGCTAAACTAGTCATAATGATCTGAACTGCTTCCAAATTGCGCTCTTCTGGATTACAAAGAGTTCATTATGTTTCTTTTGCTGTCCTTATTTATTTATATATTTTCATTTTATTGAAATATGACTATTGGTGAATAAATTAGCCATAACATAAATTGTATCATCAGGTGCCAGAGAAGTTCCCAGTGTCCGATGTGTTGGCAGTCCATCAGCTTGAAGGATCCCAACAGGTATATTAATTTGTGGTGCCCTTGTTTACTGTGCTTCAGTTTCTTTTGGAAATCTTATCTACTTTTTCATATTATGTGCTTACTTGGCAGCCAGGAATTGCTGGATGCTGTGGAGCATGAGAGGAATATACAAATGAATCCTCCTAGAAACACGGCAATCTTTCATCATCCAACCTTGGGGGACTTTGAGTTGCAACATGTTAGTGCTTTCAACATATTACTCATCTTCAGTATCCTATTTTAAGTGACTCATTTAGTTAATCTGAAACATCTAAATCAGTTGCCAGTTAACACAAGCGAGTCTGAACTTGAAGAACGCATTATTCAGCACTTAGCTGCTGCTGCTGCGATGGGAAGGGCTCGTCATCTTGCTAGGAGAGAAGCTCAGAGGAGTAGATCTTCTCAAGGCCGTCCTCGTTTTTTGGTTTTCTCAACTCATCCTGACGATGCTTCAGCTACTTCGGCTGCTTCTTCCCCCTCGCAGAGAGAAGGCAGCAGATCTCCTCCTGAAGTTATTACATCTGGTTCCAGTTCTCCATTTTTTACTGTTGGAGGAGATTCTTCACATCTTATTGCACGACCCTCTTCTGCTCAAGCAGAACAGCTCGTGACTACAGCCTCAGGATCGAGTCCTGTGGCTTATCAGCATGGAACATCTTCAAGCAATGGGTATATGTGAATATTTTTAGAATTTTTCAGTTTACCTTCAAAAAATAATTCTAGTATGCTTGTTGATTCATTGGATCATGCTTAACAGCTTATTTTCTTTGTAGGTCTCCTGCCCACACTTCCCCGAACAATCAAGACAGAGCTGGACCTTCAGATTTCCAGTCATTTTCGGATTCTCTGAAATCTCGACTTAGTGCTTTGTCAACAAGGTATAAAAACCTTTTCATTATCTATATTGCTGCTTTCCAAGTTGTTGTTTGGTTACTGCATATCATTTTCCTTCTCGCTAACAAGTTAACAGATCAGAAAGCAAAAAACTAAAGATGGTTTTAGAAAATTGTTATCCTGTATGAATAATATTAATCAATAAAATTTCTACTTCAAGATAACTCATACTTGGACTGGGGCTGTAAATCTTTTTTTTTCCCTGATGATTGTATTTACTGATATTTGGAACTGCTGGTTCTGCATTTATAGATACAAAGAGTCAATAACAAAGAGTACAAGAGGTTGGAAGGAGAGACTCTTTGCTCGTAACAGTTCTGCACCTGAATCTAACAGTGAAACTCGTGGACAAGCTGATCAAAGGATTGCTAATGATCCTGGAATCGCTACTATATCACGAATGATGGATCATCTTCAAGTAGCAGAATATGGTAGAACCAACACATCGCGTACTGTAACAGATACCAGCTCACCAGATCATCCTACTGAACGACAGAACTTTGTGGCGAGGACCTGTCCTTCTCTGAATGAAGAAGATGAGGCGCGAGCTCCAAGCGCAGCTACCTCGTCATCGCGAGCTCCAAGCGCAGCTACCTCGTCATCAAACTAAGTGTTGAATCAGCAATCTCATCAAGTTAGTTCTTCATCAAACTAGGTATTTGTTTGGCTTGTTGCCTGTGCATGCTTTTAATATGTTTCTCAATGGTTTTTGAAGATGGTAATCAACCTCAGGGTTGGTTGATCTTGGTTTAAACATTAAATTCTATCTCCTTTTAAACATGCATTGCTGTGCTGATTCTGTTGATTTTCACTATACCATTTTATATACAGGGTTGGAGGGATCTAGAAATACAAAATTTGTGGTTCACATTAGAATTTTGTAAATGTTGTGGAAGTCATAAATACAAACGTGTCAAAGAATCCATTCCAGTTTTGATCGGAAAGGATAACATGTGGCATGAAACAAAGCTTGAGTTGTCAATACACAGCTTTCCCATGATTTATGGCTGTTGTGTGATCTATTATTGTCAGGTAAAAACTACGTTTCGCCACAACGATGCTGCTGCTGGCTGATTCTACCATAAGACTGGGGGTAATGGTAATGTTATATCATATCCATCATCATTGATAGGGAAACTTGCAATAAAAGGGAAGGTAATATATGTATAAACGAATATAGAGCTCCGAATTTTTGAACTACTCTGTTTTCCGTCTGTCAGATTAGGGTAGTTTCTATGCTCAACTTGAAATATGTTTTCATAATTATAGCCTATGATGTTCTTCCGCACTTTTGAAATGGAAACTATACAATTTATTTGTAAAAAAGTAGGGTGAATTTTTCTATTTTCACACATTATTTGGCTTCCGAAGTGGAAATTTGATGTGATATTTGGTGCGAAGGAATTTGCTGCAGAAGAATGAGTTAGCAAGGGTGCATATTATTTTTCAAGATTGATGATTATGATTTATGTCACACAATCGTCAATCAATAACGTGAAAAACTTCATTCGAATCAGAGGGCAAAGGACAAGACAAATTACTCATATTGTGTGCATTTGGGATTTTACCGATGTCGCTGACATTTTCAACTTTTTTTTAACGTTCACGTCAGCTTATTTTAGTTAGATTTTCAATGTCATAATGAGTTTATTTTATTGTTTTAACAAAAAAATACCGTGGTTAAATTTAATAGCTCAAGAATAATTTGAGTTATATTTACTATTCGGTCTCATCAATATTAGAAGGTGATGTTTCTTCCTATGCTCACGCACACGTCATATATACGGGTGAGTAAGAAACCAAAAAACCCAAAATCAAATCAAATTGAAAAAAATTTGGTTATTTTGGTTTGGTGAAAGTTTTCAAAATTTTTGGTTCTCGATTTTCGATTTTTATTCTCGGAAAACTGAAATGACAGAAAAACCGAAATATTAAAAATATGTATGATATGTTAATTTATATATCAAAATATTTATTTATTTCATCCCTTATTTTAAAACAATTGATGTTGGATATTTACAATATATATTGCTGATTTCAGCATTCATCTTTCAATGAATATCTTAAAAATTAAAGCTCTTGTATTGATTAATTAAAAATATGATAAATAATTTAAAATATTACTTATAACTATTATATAATATAGTAAAATACTTAAAAAAATTTGGTTAAAATCGAACCAAATCGAAATTATTGAATTATTGAGCCGTTTTCGGTACTTTTATTATGGGCGTCCGGTTCGGTTCGGTTACCACTTCCAAACACTCGATTATTTTGGTTCGATTATTTTTCGACCGAAAATCGAACTAAAAAATCAAATTCTCACCCCTATTCATATCGTTCGTTTGTGTGCTTTATTTTTGGTGAGCATAAGTAAATCTTTAAGTATCGAAGTTATATTTTAGTACATGATTAGGGAAATACTACTACCTCCTTCTATTAGTAGTTATTTGTTTTTAATTTTTTTGGGAACAACTACTAATAGTTATTTATTTCCAGTATTTTAAAAGTAATACATTTTATTTTACTATTAAAGGTAAAACAAGCGTCTGAAGCTACATGGTGGTCGCGCCAGCATTCGCATAAAAATATCTTCTCATTTTTTCAAATAACCAAAAGACGAAAAACACCCTTTCGGAATGAAAATGTTGGAAGCTTTTTGTTTCATTATTAACCTCATCTTTAAAAACATATTCAGGGGCTTAAGATATTAATCAAACAGGATTATGATTTTTGAGAATTTTACATCACTTGCCACTTCTAACCTCTAATGAATTACTATATATATATCTAAAAATATTCTATAAACTTTAAGAAGTTGTTATTCAATTTGTACTTTTTTTATCTTTTATCAAGTTCACATGTGCAATATCTTACATTTACTCTTAACTGAAAAATCAAATTGAAAGTACAAATTTAACTGATAGAAGCAACAGGGTCTAGAAAAATATTTACATGCATATAATAAAAGAGTCTTATTCCTTACAAATTGTTTCTTTCCTATTCTATCTCCCCTCAAATATGTAAATTGAGGACAATAATGTAATTTACATATTTTTTAATATTATGCATTGTATGATTGTAGAGTTATCTATACCTTTATTTATTTTTACTAGAGTTATTCATGACAAAAGGAAACATCATTATTAATATTTACCATATTACATGTATATTATTTGATAAAAATATGCAAAATCACTTCACAAATAATTTTGATACGAAAACAGTCTAATAAATAATATTTGTAACTCTAGCTATAGCTAAAATTGTTAGTATAAAGAGAATGACCATTCTTTAGATAATATGTCAATTGTTCACGTAGAACTAAACTTTTTATATTCTCTCAAAAGGGCAAAAAGGACGATGTCTGTTACAGAAATCAATTTCTTTTATAAAGCTGATAAATCAAAATGTTGAAGAGTTACTAGTTAACACGAAGGCCCTGTTGGATTTATTGTAGTAGATAAATTGATTGTATGGAGTAATTGTGCTTATTATTTTGCTTTTATTATTATAATTAGGTCTCTTGTGAAACAACTAATTAAGGGGTCGTCAAGTTCCGTATGAGAAGCCAAATATAGTAACAGAATCAAACAACAATTTTTTTTAAAAAAAAAAGCTTGAATCGAACCATGAATTGGTTTGGTTCGACATAAAAATTAAACTCATTTTCGGTTTTCTTCCCTTAATAACATTAAACAGAATTAACAAATAATTCGAATCGATTCGGTTTGGTTACGCTCATTTTCACATGTTATAGTTTTTCCTAGTTTTTTTTTTTTTTTACATCCCAGTTTTCGTCCAAAACTAGATCGACTGATCCTATGCCCCGCAAATTAATTATTAATAGCATTAAAAAAAAAAGTGTTTGGGGGTGTAATAGCATCAAGAAAAGAAGAAGGGTCCATAATTATGGACGTCGTAAACTCTTAGATCATATTAACTGTGGAAATAAATGCGTATAATTGGCAGCAGAAAGTTTAGTATTATAATATTAGTATTAGATTAGATATATATGTATTGTAATATGTTATATGGTAAGTGGAAAATAAAATGAGCAACATGTCACGTGGATACTGTCAAATCTTTACCGTTTGTAAAAAGTTGTGTGTGATGTGTCACATCGACACACATATATCGGTATTTTGACGTATTTGTGGGATAATAAGGCTACCCTCTTCTTCAATACTTTCGTCTTTTCTCATCTCCACCCACACATTTTTAATTTTACTCTATACAATGTTTATTTCGTTTCTTATTTTTTCGATTTTAATTATTGGTCAATTCAGGTCGACTTTCCCATTATGATTTAGTTCTTTTGTGCCGAGAAGAAGAAGAAGAATTAATGAATTACAAATATACACAATTTCAGTTTAAAATTTGAACTTTTTAGCTAGTCCTCTAGAGTGTAGAGAACATGATTAAATTTTCTAAGTCTATTTTACATGTCCTATTTTTGGGTACAACAAAGTGATGCACGAAAAAAGTTGCTGCCTTGATTGCGTACCACCCTCGATTTCTTATAGCATTTATTTTAAAATCAAATCAAATTTAATCGACTTTGATTAACATTTTTCAACTAATAATTGATCTTTAGGATCTTAATTGGACCTTGATGATCAGTATTTAACTCATATAATACTTAAGGAACTATTATAAATTTTCATTCAATATAAATATTAATCAAAATTTTAGAATTAAACTAAAATACAAGAAAACAGAATTGGAAGTTTAACAAAATAGAATCAGGGATGGTACATAAAACAGAAGTAAGACAAACAAAATTGTGGAATATAGGATATTTAGTGTTTTCCATTCATGGACAGCTCAATAGTAGATCCTCTGTGTAATAATTAGATATACAATGAGAGAGTTACATTCCTGTATACTTCATCTTTCCCAACTCAAAACAGAGTGTGATCTAGAGGGTGCTTACCTGAATTGATTAGCTTCCAAATGTTGCTCACAAAAAAAATTATGAATTCCTATGCATGATAAATTCTTATTTAAGTGGAGATTTGGTTTAATTGGTGGGAAACATTATAAGTGTGATACTAGAAGAATGGATATATGCATGAGAATAAAATACATCATATTAAATGAGTTATTGGGGTGATTTTTATATGTTAGAGAATTATCCCCAAAAATCTACTTTGAAACCACCAACCGAACAATATTTTTCAATTTTAATTACTGTATACTTTAGTTTAGTTTTACGGACATTATATGAGTTTGTCAAATCCAATTAGGATATAATATTATTTTTGGATATTATTGTAAAATAATCAATATTTAATAGTCAACAATTGAAAAAAAAATTGTGGAGTCTATTTGGAATCTACTAATATCACATGATGTCCATAAAACTAAACTAAAACACGCAAAATTAAAATTGAAAAAATATACATACCTAACATATAATAACATTTCGATGTATAGCACAAAGTGTAGCAAAAAGATATAATGGAGGATCGGCACCCATTTCAAACACCTTAGAAAATATATATATGTGTATATAATATTGTAAGGTTGAAATTATGGAGCAAATTAAATAGGATGAATGAAGTGGAAAAATTAGGGGGTGGAAAGTCAGCTTAAAATTCAGAAATTAGGGTTTATAATGTTACATGCTACACTAATCCCTAAACATTCTTCAGCATTTATTGTGGCACATCCCACCCTCTGCGCTTTGATAGATGACTCCCACCCACTTCATCAAGCAACCATAATAATCTCTTTCTCTCCCTCTCTCTCTCTCTTGATTCTTGCTTTGCTTAGTTTTTGCTAAAGCTGAGGCAGATTTGTGGACCTGGCTCTCTTCTCCATATCCTCATCTGCTTTGCTTAATTCTGAATTCTGGTCTTTATGTTTACTTCAGAACTAATACCTACTTTTTGTTGGAAAACAAATAAGTAAATAAATTAGCATCAAAAGACAGATCTTCTCCGGCCGGCAAAAGAATGTCAGTAGAGATGACTTCGGAAAGAGTTTGTTACGTTCAGTGCAACTTCTGCAACACCATTTTAGCGGTATATATATAAAACACACACACGCGCGCACTCTCTCTCTCAAATTTCTGCTTAGCTTAATTGCCATGTCCAAACTTAGATCCTTTTTTTTTATAGCAAACAGATTCTTCAGTTCAATCTAACATCACAGATTAATGTTTGAGTCTTTGTGGGTTATATCATAACATCTCCAAGGAAAAGATAAAAGGGATAAGCTCTTCGCTTACTTAGTTTGTTAGAAATAAAATTGAGTGGACGAAATCTTGCATCAGAATTGAAGAAGATATGCGTGGGTGTGTGTCAGCATATGATTTTGGTTTTGCAGATAAATTTCACATCATATATACATAAAGCTGCCAGATCCAATTTAGCCTAGAAAAATAGATGCTTGCAATTTCAGATTGTCCGTACTTGACACTTATTTCTAAAGGATTTGATATTTTATGCTACTCCTTTTTCATTGGCATATCTCTGATTGCGGGAAAAGAAAAATAAATAAATCTGTACTCGAAATTTAAAGAAACTTTTATATGTTGTACTCAGATTTGGAGTTCCTGATGATGTGCTTTACTAAATTAGCATAAGTTAAGTTTCTTTTAAGCTGTATGTTGCTAGCTAGCCTAGTTTATCTCGGATTTCTTGATCTGGCAAATAGGGCAACTACAGCTTCTTTAGGGTTCATGTATTCTTTCTTTTTTTTTTTTTTAAATTTTCTCAGTATTTGCTCTTTGTTAAGTTGATTAATTGTTCTTTTCTTGAGCATCGCATCTATATAAATACATATTAATTAACTTTATATATGGTGATATATGAAGAAAGGACATAGTAGGTTAAGTAAGTAGGTGTTATTGATTGGGAAAGTGTTGGTGAGAGTAAATGATATATATATGTTTGTGATGAGAAAGATAGGCTTCTGATGTATTTAGATGATGACAGTCTGAAGACGGTACTTAATTCAGATTATGATGATTCAATTCCTCCTCCTCCTCCTCCTCCTTTATAATGCATATATATATATAGTCTTCTATGATTTCCGTTCCAGTCCAGTCGCTCTCTCTCTCTCTGTCTGTCTCTGATATGATATGATATATATATACATACACACGTACACACTGTAACACACAAAAAGAG
>AYJT01101647.1:0-16233 GCA_001278415.1 Ocimum tenuiflorum
TTTATTCTAATCACATTTTGTCAATGATATATTTTATTGCAATGATGCAATGTTCCATGATGTAAAGACAGGAATTATAAACGTGAAACATAACCTGCAAGCATAGACTGATTTTCTGCTGAATGAAGAACGATGATTGCACAAATAATACAAAAACACTAATGCTTGTGGAATTCAAGGTTTTGCTTATAGTCTAAAAGTGCTATAATTAATTTTCTCAAAGCATCCTATGAGATTGGTAATAGTGCCATGAGATTTATATACTTAGGATCCACACATATAAACATGACCTTTAACCAAATAAATTTCCACTCGATAGGGTTGGCTCGAAATAGCCCGCAACCTGATAGAGTTGCCCAAAATCTGGTGAGTTGAATCTAGAAATGTCAATTTTGTTCGAAACCGATGGGTTGACCCGGACCACCCAAAAAAGTTCCGGTTAGAACCTAAAAATTTGAACTTGAAAAAATTCCAACCCGTTAGAGTTGGAACGATTGACATCCTTGTCAACATACATATAATCTGATACATCAACCGGGCCACATGGTGTGTGAGAAGGAAAGAAAAGGACCCGACCCATTTAGGCGAGGCCCAACTAATACGTGTCTTGAATAGCCCATTGGGCTGGAAATGTCAACACTCCTAATTTCATTTCTAATATTTTTTAATTGTTTTATTTTATATATTATATTATATAAATAATATTTATTTTACGGCTATATTCCCCGTTCTTCTCTAACAAGGCAGCACGTGCTCGTTTTCTACAACAGTCTACAACACGCACGTTTCTCTCTCTGCACTTCGGTACAGACGATGATCGGAAAAGTTGAGCTTTCCGCCGCTCGAAGCTTCTCGAATCTTCCTCTTCCACTGCACCGCAGCCACTCCTCCTCCACTGGTGTGCAATTTCAACCCCCTCTCTGCTGCAAAGCTCATTTTCCTTTGCTAAAGAATCAAACCGTCTCAGGCTCTGGTAAATCATTGCTTCCTTTTATTTTTCTAGTTTTTTTCCATTTTTTTCCTTGTTTTTGTGGTAGTACGAGGATAAATAGGACATTGATTTCCTTATATCTCGCGAGGGATTTATCTTTCCAGTTTCAAACATGTTGAGATTAGATTGTCAAATTTGTTATTGGTTGACTTTAGGGTTTCAAAATTCTATTCTGATTGGAAATATAAGGGTTATTGATATCTTTTTTTTGGTTGCCACGCTTTAGCTCATTTTGTAATTTTTTTTCTTTTTTTGGTCAACAATAGGATCGTGGAATTGCTGTTGCTATTCGTGAATTAGCCGTTTTCGATGTGATTCTGGTTTCTTGGTGTGAGAAATTAGCTGTTTTTGGTATAATAATTCATGTTATCATAGGGTTGCAATACTTCAAGAGTTCATCTTTGAGGTCGACTACATCGGAGGAGATCTCAACTGGCACGACGGTGGTTGAGAAAGACGAGTTTGTCGAAAAGACAGAAGATTATGACGGAACTCAGCTGAATGAAGAACTGCAAGAAGGTTCAGTGTTTGATAATCCGCTGAAACTGTTTAAGTTCTTGGGGGATCTCAATATAAAGGTTTCACTGCAATCCTCTATTTCTACGCATTGCGGAAGGACTCTTGTTTTAGTTCGATATTCTACTATATGAATGATATGTTAGCCTACTGTGTTCCTTTGATTTAGTGTAAGGGTATGTTTGTTTGTGCATTTAGTGTTGACATCTCTTGATATATGTTACCATACTTACCAGTATGATCGTTCAAGTTTATATTGATTTAAGTCCTTGGACCTTGTAGTTGTGCAATGTGACAAGTTTTTATGGGCATGGTTGCTATGATCACGGATGAGTATATTCAGTTTTGAGAGGCGTAAATTCTTGGTGAAACATCGAACGTTGTGTCTTGAGCGGTTACCTGAGCAATCACATGACATTTCTATTTGTGGTGGTCGAGTTGTATGTGTTTCTGTTGTATTAAACTGTGATGTCTCGACTTGTTTCATATTTAGAATGTAGCTAAGAACTCTTTTGTCACTAGCGTTAGCAAGATACAGTTAACAATATTGTGCTTCTAAAAGTGTGATAAAACTGACTTATAGCATCTATTTTCTTTTTTTAAATCTATGATTCCATTTGTTGTTGTGACATCTCATGTTATAGGTCAGCTGAACTATTTTATTTTTTATTTTTATTTTAAATTCAAAATCAATGCTATAGGTAACATCTAGTTATGCGCTACAATCTTGTTGTATAATAAGAATAGAAATCAACATTACATATTTCATTATTGCGACTATTGCATTCGAGGTTTTGGCTGAAACTTGTGATCTTAGTAGTTGGAGATGAAATAGGAATCCAAGAATACAATTATTGATTAGGTTGCCTGCTTGCCATATTGGTGTTTAGATCATGCATCCTCTCTGATGTGATATGAGCATGTTTTGTCTTACATCAGCGACTATGGCAACTTCGCCTCTGTTACCAACCTTTGGCAACGCATTTTCATTTTATTAGAAAAAGTTTTGCGAGCTTTTAGGCATAGATCACAAGGACAAAACCCTGATCCTCTCTAAAACAGAACTACAAGTGGTTACCTTCATGTAGTAATATTGGTTTTAAATTTTTGGTTTTTTTTTTTTACAAGGATGATGACCATATATGTAAATGAACTCCCTAATATAATTCGAATCCCCATTTTTGCTGGTAGAAGCTGTATTAGATTGTATGCAGTTTTCTTTCTCTGTTGATTCTGATTTATGATCTACTACTCTGATATCAGTTAGACTACGAGGAAACGTATTCACTCGTCACCTTTGGCGGTGGTGGTGCAGTCGTACTTTGGCTAGTGGCTGCTGTTGTTGGTGCCATTGATTCAATCCCAGTGGTGAGAAATTCACTCTCCTCGCTTATTCACCTTTTCTTTTCGATCGTATATGTTAGCAATGCTCTTACTGACCTTACTACAGCTTCCGAAATTCTTGGAGCTCGTCGGCCTTGGCTACTCTCTGTGGTTCACCTCTCGATATCTGATTCTGAAGGTGACCTGCAGATTCAACTAATCTTTGTTACTTCTCTCTGCTGCGCACTAAAATTACCCCTCTTTCGTTTGCAGAAAAATCGGGACGAGCTGTTTGCTGGATTCGAGCAGCTTAAGCAGAAGGTTCTTGGTTCTGATGAGGATTGATGGTGGATGTAATTCTTCATTGGTGTTAAAGCACGTTTATTTTTATAAGAATGGTGTGTTCGGAGATGTAAAGTAGAATAGAAATATGTCACAATTTGCTCTTTGTTTATACTGTTTGGTGAAATGAGATGCATTTAGCTGTAATATCATATGTATATAGCTTTATGTGGATTCAGTCTCCTTATCTTTCTTTTTTCTTGAAGAAGAAGAATTATTTCATCATAAACATACGAATAATCGGTTGTTATTTTTCCTTTTTGAAAAAATATAAACCCTTCTCGAAACAAATTATTTGTTTTTTTATTGTATTGTCGGGGAATAAGGGGACATGATTTGCACCATCAACCTATGAATATTCTTAGACACATGACATTTATTATTTTAGGATTTCGGCGAATAATCATTAATAATATTAGCTTTGAAAATTATGTTTCGGTTGATTCGACTAGTACTTTCATATTGCTATACTTGTTTATTTACATTTTTACTCGCTATTATAAATTTGATCAAACATTTTACAATGATCTTAAAATCATGGGTTCGAGTCTAGGTGAAGATATTCACGTTAATTTATTTAATGTTATGCTTAAGTTAAAAAAAAAATGACCACCGAAAAAAATCATATTTTGATTACAGAATTTTGGTCTGTGTCACAAATTGAGTACTTAGATTTGATATTAAATTATAATTTTAGTAATCGGTTTAAATTCGAGATTCTTTTTAAAACAACATATAAATTATAAAATATGAAATAAGTTATCTCAAGCATGTTGAGTCTAATATCGGGATGATTTATTAAATGAGTCATTTGTTGAGACATAACTAAACTACTAATTATATCTTTCCCCACATTTAAAGTGTTTTAAATTTTTAATACACTGAATCTCATCATAAGGATTTCCTTGACTGAATTAATTTCATCTCAAACGTTCGCAACGGTGAAATGTTTTCATCAATTACTGCAAATATGAATAAAATAAAAAATATATGTAAAATATGTAACTTCAATAAATCAAGAATGCATATTCTTTTATTACAATGAAGAGAAGTTTTAACAGAAATTGAAAAGCCAGTTTTTTCCCGTAAATTCCGAAACAACTCTATTTCTATATTTTGTACTTTTCGTAATGATTAAGCATTTAAGCTAAGACCATAAATAAAATAAAATAAAAATAATAAAAAGAACAAAGATATCTCACTGGATTACAGTGAAGCACGCAGCATGCTCCCAATTTCCACTTTTCCTCCTACAAAAGTAAAATAAAAATAATTACAATTTGTCCCACTAGACACTCCACGCTAATTAGTCCCAAAAATTCTATTTTTTAATAAAAAAAAAGTATAATAGTGGTAGGACGAATATAATATAACCGACTTCGCACGATACTTAAAATTCAAATCCGAGCATATTTTCGGTTAGACCGCATATTCCGACGAATTTCGTTTAAAATTCAGAAGAAATATGAATTTGAGTTTAGGATCCGGACATATATGAGTTTGGATTGTTGAAATGAAATATTTAGATTAGCGCTTACCTTCAAATGTATTTAAAATTTTATTAAATTCATATTTTTATATTTTTATGTTATTAATTTTTACTTTTCATATTCCAAAAAATATGAATTTAAAACGGATACAACTCCAAATTATATTCAAATTTATTTAACCAACGATCACGAGCTTAAGTAGCGGAATTATTTGGTGTGATGAGAAAGATTCACACTCCACATCATCTTCACGTTACCACCCACAATTGTGTTTCTTCGGTTAGTATTTAACGTTGCTTTCGTACATTTATTGAGGAAAAAGGGCTAATCTTGATAATTTGGATTAACTTTTCTTCAAAAGCTATATATCAAGAAAATTTGAATGTGGGAAGATGGGCTTCGAGAAATATAAAAGAAAAAGGTATAAATATGGGAGAAACAGACAGAAAAGAGCTGGATTCTTGAAAATAAAAGCAAAAGGAAAGTTTTTTTAATTGTTCACACTCTGAAAGGCAGACTTCCTTCGTCCACTCTCTTTACTAGATTTGCACATTGTTAGTAAATTTTGGCGGTGTTTCTTAGTTGCTAACTTTCCTTGTAAGAATGCACTGCCCCTTTTACTAAAGGGGATCTCGTGCATTGTCTCGAAATTGGTGATTATTTCTGAGAATTTTGTTTTCTGGGATCGAGAGTTGGAAACTGGTCTTCTTGAGCCTGTGGGTTAGTGTGAAAGCTACTGCGTAGTAGTGGGTTTAACGCTCTTTTTTGGCTGCGGATTTTGCTCATTGCGAAAAGGAGTGCCAAGTAAGAAAGATCCAAGTTTTATCTTTATCTTCTCTTCATATTTTGGTATGTTAGGCTTAAGAGGAAAGTTAAGATTTCTCTTTTGGTTGATTGTGAGTGAATGTGTGTGCGTGTGGTGGATTTGGGGGTGTTGGGTTTTGTGTGTGATATTGTGATGTTTGCAGTTAGTTTCACATTACAAATGGTGTTTTCCCATATTTCTGATCTTTTCTTGCAGCCCTCACAACGAAATGAACACAATATATGTGCCTGTTTAATAGTCATTTTTCTCGTGCAATTGCAACTTATGGTTGTGAAATTCCATTATTTTCCGGCTGTTTATAGGGCTCATGAGTTGTGAAATTTGTGATGTGATGTGCGTACTCATTTAGAATTTCCAATGTTGTATTTAGGAAGAGAGGTTAGGTCCATTTCTGACATCAAATCAGATGTTACAATCTGATCCAGTTGTGGGATTGAGGCACCGTGGCGTCAGCTCTGGCATGCCGTCCGTTTCTAGGTTTCGGAGTGGGTATATGCCTTCAGGAATGACTGCTAGCCGAGTCACCGATAATTTATCAGGGTCTGATATGAACACTTTGTCTGATTCTGAGGGAGAGTGTTATGGTGCTCGTTATTCCCCCGAAGCATCCCCTCAGGATGATAAACTCCCTAATGGTAGTGTAAAGCACAGTGCTTTTCTCAGTGGTAATGCTCGTGGTGGATATTCAGTTGTATATGTGGAGGATGATGAATCGTCGAGCTCTGAAGTGAGCTCCACTCCACCAAGGCGAAACCCGGGCATTGTACTTCGGAGAAAAGTGAAGTTCGGCAATGATTTCTCTGGCATCAATTTGAGGCCAAATGTGGAGACTGAACGACAGGTTTGGATTCCCCACGCATGCTAAATTCTTTATCCAGTGTATGTTCAATTTGAACCCATATAGGAGCAAGGACTAGTGTGCCACTCCTTTTGTGCGTGTGGCCTTTTAGAGCATAGTCTATATTCTAGGATAGCAAGTTTCGCTAGTCGTTTTTCGGCTATTGTGGTATTGAAGTACAGAGACAGCGTAATCTGAACTATTACTGCACGTCTGCACCACAAGTGGTGTAGATGCTGCTAGTTACTTCTTGTGCCATTCTAAATAATTTCTACAATAGTTAAACCCAATTGGCAATTGTCACAGCTGCTTGCTAGTATGTTTTATTGACTTTGATGATTCAATGATTTCCACAATGTTTCACTACAGACTGATGATGATATGCCCAGTGCACCTCCTCTCAGTGGCTCTTCTCATTTCAATCAAGTTCCCAAGGCTGATAATAGATCTTCCTCTAGATTAGGTGCTTCTGCAACTAAGGTTGAATCTAACATGAATAAGAGCACAAAATCTGGCTCTACAGAAGTTAATACTGCCGAAGCATCTGTAAGGTATATATTTGGGAATTTGTAAAGCATTCCTCTCTCCTAGTTTTATGCACAAGTCAGTGTTTTTAAGGAGGGCTCTTTACGGATTAATAAAGTTAGTTTGTGCGTTTCACAGGGCTGCAGGAGTGTCATCTCATCCTTTACCTGCTAAATATCCTACATTTCATGCAAGGTAAACTTGCTAGTAATCATGCTACTATATAATTCTGGTTGTGTAACTCCGCCATGTAATTTTTTTTAAAGATTTTTTACGAGTTATGAAATTGCTAGGTGTTGATCTTTTGAAATACTGTTGATCTCCTGCAGTGGGCTAGGTTACTGGTATGGTGTTCTCTCCTACGACGCATGTGTTCGACTCTGTCTTCATTCCTGGGCCAAGGGTTGCATGGAAGCCCCTGCCTTTTTGGAAAATGAATGTGTGTTGCTGAGGGATGCATTTGGGTAATTGCCCTTCTTTTATACTGTTATCATTGCTTGTAGATTTCTCTAGGAATATTTGACTCAGTACTCTGCAGCTAGTTTCTTTGCTGCACTGTGACTTCTTTATTCCCTATGGAATATTTTTGCGTGTATATTGAAGTGGAAATCTGAAAACAGAAACCGTGTTTTTTGGTCATTTTGTAATAGAAGAATATCTCAGAAAATGAGTATCTTTGGTGGTGGATGCTCCTGGTTTAGTCCTGTTTTAAAAGGCCTGATCTCTTTAAGTTCTCCATTCACTTTCTTGAACAGTTACGATAGCTGTTGTAATCTGTAACGTATTCCTTTTCCATTTGTAGGTTGAGACATATATTGTTGCAATCAGAGGAAGAACTTTTGAGAAAAGAGAATACGGAGCTTGTTAGTGAAGGAGCCTCAGTAAAGACCAAGAAGACCATTGGCAAGATCAAAATTCAAGGTTCGCACTAACATGGTTCGCGTAGGCATATTGATCTCTAAAAATGTGCATAATGCATGAACATATTTGTATGACTGTTTATTTTGCAGTTCGCAGAGTGAGAATGGGGCTGGATGCTCCAACTGGTTGCACATTTGCATATGTGAAGTCCTCATCTATGGTGAAGCTGGATTCTCTTCAGCATCGGTTTTCCAACGTAAAATCTGTGCTCTCAGCTGAGAAGAAGTTATTACGGAGAGAACGTGTAACCCCAATCATGCCTCTTGGTGGTTCTTTAGTACAGAGAAGTATGACATTTATTGTAATTGGAACTCGTCGGTATTTGAAAGAAGTGCCTGAGCTCATCAAAGTTGGCTTCAATGCATGGCGTAGCAGTTCATCATCGTATGAAGAGGTGCAAGGTATGCTTTCATGGTAGAACTTTTCATCTCATTGAGTTTCTTTGTCTACAATGGTACCGTGCTTCTATTTTTACTTTTTTTCTGTTGGGTTTGCTATAATGATGGGATGGACAAAAATGAAGATTAAAAATTCAAATTTTAATACATTACATAAATAGATAAACACAATAACAACTACTACACATCCTATGTTTGAATCTATTTCGACAATCGCACACAATCAATCCAACTTCTGGGTTACCATTCACATTTGAATATTTATTTGCAAGCTCATTTGTGAACCCTTTATGTTCACGTCATCACGTGCAACCTTTTAACTAACTAATCAATATTCTGGGAAGACCTGATATATTTCATCTTGGTTTTTGGTGTATGTACCACTTTTGTTGTTTGCTTATATGTAAAATCCATCCTGTTAAGAAAGCCTTCCACTCTGAAACTGCAAAACATTTAGTTTGACTTTCATCTCAATTTTTGTGTAATGGAATTTTGAATATTTACTTATTTTTATGACAGAGTCATACTCCTGTTTGTTGAGGTTGAAAAGTTCTCCCGAAGAGGATGCAGTAAGAATGCAACCAGGATCGGGTGAAACTCGTGTATTGTATGTGCAGTTTTCACCGTGCATTTTTCTTCTGTATCTTGGGATGCATGAATTAGTCAATTTTTGTGCTACTCCATACAGCTTGCCAGATGGACTTGGAGATGATCTGGTCATTGAAGTACACGATTCAAAGGGAAAATATTGTGGGAATGCGGTTCTTCAGGTGGCTGATGTTGCTGAAGAATCGGTATGGACAATTACTTATGGATCTTCACTTTGATTTTTGTTATTCCATAGGAAGGTTTGGGATAGATTAGTGCACTGCTTGATTTCCTTTTATGAATTAATACAGGGGGAGAAGCTTCGCTCTTGTTTCATATATTGTGAACCTGAGCATGAGCAAGTTGGGAAAATACAGTTGTTCATCAATTACTCAACAACACAAGATGAAAATAGTCAAAAGGTATGTCTCACTTTGTTGATTAAATTAGGTCTGCTCCCACTAAGTTTCCTTCTTGCATCTTCCATGAAACGAATAATTCCCTATTGGAATTTATTTATACATTTTATACTGCGTTGAAGAAATGAATTGGTGAACCAATATAGAGATCTTTTAAATTTCTAGATTTTTATTTTGCAACATAATATAATGGCCAATCTTAATCTTATTAAGTTGGTTGGTTTCATAGAAGTTCAGTATTTTGATTCGCCATAATTGTAATGCCTGGTTTTGGATTTAACTGGAGTTTTAGATATCAGTTGAAGAAAATGAAGACTACAGTTATTTTGACACTTATATCATGATGAGTAGTTTAGAAGCTAGTGCAAATATGAGAGAGGAGGGATATCAGTGATCAAAATCCTTCTTTTAGTTCATTTTTTGGAGTTCTAGAATTATCAAATAGTACGGTTTTAGTTGTGGCCAATAGGATACCTGAAGACTACCACCATAATTTATGAACGGGATTTTTAGCTAGCCATGCATCTTTACATCTTTTTGTCACTTCACCGACCTTTGTATCTCTATGTAAAGTGTACATCTGTCGCCGAGACGATTGCCTACGACTGTGTTTTGGAGACCGCTATGAAAGTGCAACAGTTTCAGCAAAGAAATTTACTGCTGCATGGCTCATGGAAGTGGTTGGTGACTGAGTTTGCTTCATATTTTGGAGTTTCTGATGCCTACACGAAGCTTAGGTACTATAGTTCAAGTTCTACTTGTGTATAAAAGGAATACATTTCGCCATCACTTTCAGTAATCTAAGCAAACCACTTAAATCACAATCTCTACGACCTCCCAGGTATCTTTCATATGTTATGGATGTTGCCACTCCGACGGCAGACTGTCTAAATTTGGTGCACGAGTTGCTGCAACCCGTTGCAATCAAAGGCAAAACTAGAAACACATTGAGTCACCAAGAGGTAAGTATTTTTTGAAAAAAAATATATATACTGCACGAATAGATGGTTGGTTGCGTGAATTGGTCTAGCTAAACTTTTGTATATTTTGTGTCCTCCTATCATTTATTAGGCTCGAATTTTGGGAGAAGTCTCCGAGGAAGTTGAGGAGATACTTACCTTAGTTTTCGAGAATTACAAGTCATTAGATGAATCGTCGCCATCTGGCATCGTAGATGTTTTTGGACCTGCTACTGGAGTTGCGGCACCTGCTCTTACACCTGCTTTGAAACTTTATAAGCTTTTACACGACATACTTTCTCCTGAGGCGCAGTCAAAGTTGTGTCAATATTTTCAGGTGGGAATCTATCTCAAGCTCGACTTCTCTTTATCTCGATGAACAACTTCAATCAATTTAATTGAGAAATTTGTTTTGCAGAATGCTACAAAGAAGAGGTCTAGAAGGCATTTGTCAGAAACTGATGAGTTTGTTTCCAGCAATACGGAGAACATAGTGATGGATCCATTGGCTTTATCTACTGCTTATCGGAAAATGAGATCACTTTGTTTGAATATCAAAAACGAGATTTTAACGGATATTGAAATCCATAAACAGGATCTTCTTCCCAGGTATATTATCCATTTTTTTAAGGGCCTACTCTTTTTCCTGCGATATGCCAAAATTAGAATAGTAGATG
Organism: Ocimum tenuiflorum; assembly: GCA_001278415.1. Taxonomy (NCBI): domain Eukaryota; kingdom Viridiplantae; phylum Streptophyta; class Magnoliopsida; order Lamiales; family Lamiaceae; genus Ocimum; species Ocimum tenuiflorum. The sequence continues at coordinate 10,814 of AYJT01101647.1, forward strand.
GACTTTTTCGGCAGGATGAATATATAGAAAAATGCTTAATATGATTGCTAAATTGCTCTTAATGTGTAGATTGAGTTAATACAGCCGATTCCTTGAAGGTTTTGTTCCAAATATAGGGTGCCGTTTCAAATTCGTATATACTATCCAATATGTTACCATACTCCATATTCATTTTATATCTTCTTGAAATTGAAAGATTGCTAAAAGCTTGTACATATCAACCTTACACTCTTAATCATTTTCTTGTTTGTGCAGTTTTATCGATCTTCCAAACCTTTCGTCGTCCATATACAGCACAGAGCTCTTCAGTAGGTTAAGGGCATTCCTAGTTGCATGTCCACCTGTGGGACCTACACCACCAGTCGTTGAGCTTGTTGTGGCTACATCTGATTTTCAAAGGGATATTGCCTTGTGGGAAATTAGGTACCGCATAAAAACTATATTTACTTGATTTCAGCCGCCACTTTATGCTTATGTATGCACTTTCTTGTAGTCCTATCAAAGGTGGGATCGATGCAAAAGAGTTGTTTCACGTGTACATAACCCGTTGGATCCAAGAAAAGCGCCTTGCTTTACTTGAATTCTGCAAGTTTGACAAGGTATTTGTTACATGCTAATCAATATCTGCATAAAACTCTATGCTACTTAATTCTAAGACGAGCAAATACGGCAGGTAAAATTTTCCAGCCTGCCAACTCAGCATTCCACAACTTCTTTCGTTGATGACATCTATGAGCGGTTAAAGGGGGTGCTTGCCGAGTATGATGTCATAATCAGTCGATGGCCAGAATACACTTTTACATTGGAAAATGTATGCACATTTTATTCATCCGACCTAGCACGCATCAACTTTTTTTTCTTTCGTCTTATCAATTGTTTTTATGTACGAAAAAGGCCATAGCAGAAGTCGAGAAGGCCGTAGTGGAGAGCTTGGAGAAGCAGTATGCTGAAGTCTTATCTCCACTGAAAGAGAACACAATGCCGATGAAATTCGGTCTCAAATATGTCCAGAAATTTGCAAAGGGACATGGCTGTCCTTACAACGTCACCAGTGATGTATGACGAGTTTTTCTTCTGTTTTTTAATGTGTTCCAATTTGCATTCTTCTCGTACCCTTGCCCGAATTGATGTTACGTTTTCTTCCCTTTTTTTAGTTGGGAGTGCTGTTGAATTCGATGAAAAGGATGCTTGATATTCTTCGTCCTCAAATAGAAGCACAAGTGAAGGTGTGGGGTTCTTGCATTCCTGAAAATGGGAGTACAACTCCAGGAGATTGTCTCAGTGAAGTGACCGTGATGATCAGATCGAAATTCCGAGCTTACGTGCAAGCAATTGTCGATAAACTCGTGGAAAATGTATGTTACGGTAACTGAAGCATGTCATTGCATTGCTCATCTTAGATTAATTTCTCACTAATACCAATCGTGAACATCGTACGCAGACAAACATGCATAACTCTACGAAGCTAAAAAAGATCATTCAAGACGGTAAAGATCATGTAGTGGAATCCGATTTACGGCTGAGAATGCAGCCTTTGAAGGAGTTGGTTGCTAGCACCATCGACCAATTGCATGCTGTATTCGATACTTCCGTTTTCATAAACATTTGCCGAGGTTTCTGGGATCGAACGGGACAGGTGGGAAGCTCCTGATAACAATTTTTCTTCATTCATACATCTCCTCATTGCTAGTTTTACTAATTTCTAATCTTGTTTGTATGCACAGGATGTCTTGAAGTTGTTGGTAGACCGGAAAGAAAACCAATCGTGGTACAAAGCTTCCCGAGTTGCAGTTACTGTAAGTCAAACCAATTTCTTTGTTATAACGATATATGTGCAGACGAGTCGTGCTATAGCTTATCCCATGTTCTACAATCTGCTAGATGCTATTCGGTATGCTTGATTCGATCTCGGGTCGAGCTCGATCTTCGTCTATTTTTCACGATTCAAGTTCATCGATCATTTTGCTATTCCACTTGGATCGGTTCATTTACACAAGTTGATAGCAAATATACAAACGAACTTGAGCTCTAACTCGAGCTTGAGTTCGAGAAATATTTTGACGAATCGAGCTCGAGCCTAAAAAATAAAATATTAATTCGAACTCGAACTCAGTTAAAATCTCAAGATTCGAGCTCAAGCATCTCACTACACGGCTCTGCTCGGATAGATTACACTCCTACTCCTAATAAGGCTCTATTTATTCTCTCTGTCAAAAAAGTGAACTATCATGAAAAGAGTTATATTTATCGTTTTTTTTTTACATTTTTTTACCCTTCCCTTCAAAATTCTGACACACACTCTTCCGGAAAAAGAAGTAACCAAACAGAGCCTTAGAAAATTCTTGACCGGTTGTGGGGCCCAGCAGCTCCCACACACCTTCACCCTTGATCATATAGTAGACATTTGAAAATTAGGGACCAAATCCTTAATGTGTTCCACTCTTACCATCTATGTGCTAAATTATCTTTCAGGTTTTGGACGACACATTTGCTTCCCAAATGCAGCAATTACTCGGAAACGCATTGCAAGAGAAAGATCTCGAGCCCCCACAACGCATCATGGAAGTGCGATCGATGTTGTGCAAAGACGCGATGAATCACAAAGACGACTACTTGTTCTAGAGCTCTGAAGGCGGGGTCTTCGCCAAGGCGGTCTATTTCACTGCAACGAGGTTCTAGCTCGTTGGAACCATCGTGTTATACCTGAGAATTTGGATGGTTCGTGATGCTGGTTCGCCTAGTTTTTTCGAGCTAGGAGGGTATGGATGTAAGGAGGTATGTTCTTGTTTGAAGCTTGATGGGGTTGATATATAGAAAGAAGCCAATTTTCAAGGTTTCATATTTTTGCCTGTATTTATTTTATGCCTCTCATGCTGCTATTTTTTGTATGATAATTGTTGCAAATGAGTTTTGAGTTAGATGTAAAGGATTCAATTATTTAATTTAATATAGAAAGGGTAAGTAGATAGATGGATGAACAAGATGGTCATATATCTTGAAAAGAATATATTTTTGGGGGAATATTTAAATATTTTTATTCCTATTTTACTGAAAATCTATGTATTTTAAGAGTATATTTCCAGTATATTATGAACAATCTTCAAAACATAATGGTAGATCCAGTTACATGTTCATATTCTTATTAGTTTTCATTTTAATGTTAATTTATTTTACTTTAATTTAGTTTAACGATCATTATATGGGGTTAGTATACTCAATTAGAGCATATAATAGTTCAGGATGTAATTGTGAAATGATCAGTTTTTACTAGTTAGTAATTTACAAAAAGTTAAAATACTAATTCAACACCCTAATCTGATATGATAAATCGCACCAGAAATGGAATTGAAGCACATGAAATTAAAATTGAATTTTATATAGAACACAAAGTGTAATATATAAATGTAATAAGTAAGATCAAGTATTTGGTGCGATTTGCATATGGTTCTTACCAACATAAATACCATAATAAAAAAAATAAAAATGAGCATGTAATGATGCATACTTTTTTGAATAAATGAGGATGTGGCATAAAATTAAATAAGGAAAATGTTAAGGGGCTCTTGTGCATGAATCGTTTGAATTCGAATAAATGTTTAGATTAGTAAAAGATGTACTTTTTTAGGAAAAAAAATTGCCATTTCATTAACGTTAACAATACGTTACCATTTTTTCTTTTCAGAATAATGATATGTCACAAACAGAAATACTCCACCCACCGTGGGTATAAAATAATGTATTCATAAATTATGTGTAAATAAACTAGACGTGTTGAGAATAATTAAATTTATACGTACAATTAATATCCGTGAGCATTTGAGCGTTTTTGACGTCACAGATTGTCACTTTGTGACAAGTTATAAAGTAATGAACAAATGCAACTATTACTAAAGTAAGGTTGAGAAATCAGGTAGCATCATATTTAATTTAATTGGGTCCACAAATTAATATTCTAGTTCCTATTTCCTAAACCTAACCTACCTAAAGAAAAATAAATAATTCATGTCCCGTGCTCACCACACCCCAAATTTCTTTTAGGTCGACTTTCAAACAATCTCGAACTTTTTATCCTTTTCAAGAATATAATAAACGCCATTTCTTGATTAAAAAAGGTTATAATAATAATGAAAATGCATTATGAAAATTAAGATGAGAATTAAAGAAGTCTTTGAAGGTATATATTTAATAGGCATGCAATAAATTTAGACATTAGTTACGAATTGAATTTTGTACGTTTAAAACATGCGACAACTAAATTAATTAAATACTAATTAGTGATTTTGAGATTATTAATCGTTAAGCAAAACCATTTAAATTTGGAATCAAATAACGCGTAGGGGGACAGTTTTGTTGAGATTTGTTTCATGTGCTGTCGGATTATAAATTATAAAAATAGATTAAATGAAACCTTTCCAGTTGGCATGAAATTCTTCATATTCTCCTTATTCTTTGTGAATATTACCATTATATGATTATTAATTATTAGTTACTCGTTCTGAAATTGCTCACCTACTGTGAAAATATAAAATTATGAAGATTGTATACGAAAAAAGTATATAACTAATGGGACTTCCACGTTGTGTATGTTTAATTTTCTCCACTAATATTGGATCTGAACCAGTACTTGGAAAGTCGTGATGGATATATGTAAATTGATTATAATTTATACATCCTATGAAAACGATATGAATATTTTTTTGATGGATTTGAAAATTTGTTTCATAGTTTTTCTGTTTGAAAAAAAAAAATATCTTGCACTGTGGCGAGGCCATTGACATGTAATTTTAACTTTTTTTTTCTAAAATTATACTAAACTTTTTTTATTTGGCAAAAACTTGCGGTACACTACCTAAACGATTTAGATAGATTTAAATAATTCATTTTCATCGACCCAAACCGATACTCGTCTTGGATTCTAAACCCAAACTCATATCTTCCTTAAATTCTAAATTCAAACCTAAACTCATATCCTCTTTGAATTCTAAACTCAAAACACGTCTAAACTCAAACTCATATCCTCGCTGATTCTAAACTCAAAACAATCTAAACCTAAACTCACATCCTCTCTCGATTTTAAATTCAAATTCGTACAAATGATTTAGGCGATTTAATAGGAGACTTTTTTTATTTTATTTTTCTTTTTTCTTGGGGCTAGAGCAATTTTTGCAACCTCAAGTGAATTATAATATTTTTCAAGAAATCAACATAAAGTAACATTCTTTAATATTCATTAAAACGAAAAACATATTACATAAAATCTTAAACAAAACCAAAAATCACTATTTTTTGACCAAAAAACTTATTAGTCCTTTTTAAATGACGTCAATATCTTCACCACTCTTCGTCATCATCAGTCATCACCTAAATTTCCTTTCTTTCAGAAATCTTTGAGCAATTTCCGAACCTGCTCGAGCGTAACA
>AYJT01101654.1:0-10578 GCA_001278415.1 Ocimum tenuiflorum
TGTGGGAAAAGTGCCGCCTGCTCCACCTCCTCCACCGCCAGCGGCGAGGTGTTGGGATGCAGCGCCGCTGAATGGGCCGCCGGAGCTGGTTGCGCCGTCGAGGAAAGTGGTTTTCCAAAATGTGGGGCCGGAGAAGGGCAGTTTGGGGAATTCCGAGAGTAAAAGTGAGGAAATTTTGAAACCAAAGTTGAAACCTTTGCACTGGGATAAAGTTAGAGCTAGTTCAGATAGAGCTATGGTGTGGGATCAGCTCAAGTCAAGCTCTTTTCAGTAAGATTCTTTCTTTTTCTTTTTTCAAGTTTTTTTTGTTAGTATTTTTGTTCACATTTATGAGTTAATTTGAGCTTCAAATAATGTTTTGATATCAGAAATTCCATGTTTTTGTTTGCCATCATAACTGGATATTCCCCTGTTTCAAGAAAGCCATGATTTGCAGAAATTTTATGCGAAATTTGCAGAAATATTAAAATGTCCCGTTACAATGTGCAACATTTGAAGTTTATGTGAAATTTGCAATAGTAAGTGAATTCTTGCAATTAGTAGATGAAATACGATTTTGTAGTAAAGTATCCAAACTGATGTTATGGTCTATAACAATCTACATTACAATGGAGTTTTGTCTGTCGTTTTCGATTTATTAGCAAGGCGTAAAAGTTTGGAGGGTGTGAAAATGGTGATAGGTTGAACGAGGAAATGATAGAGACTCTGTTCACTGTGAATTCCAATGGAAACGCCAAAGATGGAGTGAGGCGCCAGATGATTCCGGAAGCTCCTCAAGAAAACCTCGTGCTCGACCCAAAAAAGTCTCACAACATCGCCATACTGTTGAGGGCTCTTAATGTCACCATTGAAGAAGTTTGTGAAGCTCTTGTTGAAGGTGAGGACATGTGTTTGAGCTCTGGCTCGTTCGTTTTGATCTTCGTACGTTTGATTTAGTTGAAGAAATGAGATTTATTTTTCGAGCATTGGTTTTTTGAACTGTTTTTCTTGTTTAAGTTCAATTGAACTTGTTGCTGCTTAACTATATAGACTTTTCACAAAATCTGAATGTGGCCTTTTTATCGAACTGGTTGGGTAGGTCAATTTAAAGGCCCTTATCGGATAGCCCGATATATTCTCACGGGCATGTTGATTCGAAAATCAGCATACGATCGTAATTTTAGGCCCTTATCGGGAAAGTTTGACCTATTTCCATCCCTAATTACAACCAAATTGTGGAGTCATTAGGGCAAATAAATTTGAAAATCGAAAACAACCCTAGATGAGATAACTTTTATCTATATTGAGTTATGCATGATTGAGTTTATATTAGCATTGCATACTCTAGTTTGATCATGAACGAGCTTTACGGTGCATCCACGAAAGTTCTAAATGTTTGGTGTTGCTTTTCTTCCTGTGGTACGACGATGCAGGAAATGCGGATGCATTGGGGACAGAACTGCTCGAGAGCTTACTAAAAATGGCTCCAACGAAGGAGGAAGAGCGCAAGCTGAAGGAGTTCAAAGACGAGTTGCCATCGAAACTCGGACGAGCTGAGGCGTTCCTCAAAGCTGTGCTCGATATCCCTTTCGCCTTCAAGAGGGTGGATGCGATGCTCTACATGGCCAGCTTCGAGTCAGAAGTCGAACACCTCAAGAGGTCGTTCGACACGCTTGAGGTAAATAACACTTGCCCGACTCGATATTGACTGCTTTTCTTTATTATTGTTGTTGTTACAAAACTATAAGTGGCGGACCTATGTTGATAAATGGGGTACATTTGTACCCAATTCTTTTTACTATATACATATATAAGTATTTATAATTACAAAATTTTGAAAATATATACACATGGTCGTATCCCTATTATATATGAACCTTCTTATTTATAAATTTTGTACCCTCATTTATAATTTTCTGGATTCGCCACTGAAAAAAATGAATCATTTTTATCTGTAGTCGGCTTGTAAGGAACTCAAGAGCAGCAGAATGTTCCGAAAGCTACTAGAAGCGGTTCTCAAGACGGGTAATCGGATGAACATCGGCACAAACCGAGGGGATGCCCATGCGTTCAAGCTCGACACGCTTCTCAAGCTTGTCGATGTTAAGGGCGCGGACGGTAAGACGACGCTTCTCCATTTCGTCGTCCAGGAGATAATCCGAGCGGAAGGCGCGCGTCTCTCCGGAGTCGAGCAAAACCCTAATGTCGAACAAAAGCCGCCCCTGACCCTCCGCGAGGAAGTCGAGTACCGAAAATTAGGGCTTCAAGTCGTCTCCGGCCTGAGCGGCGAGCTCACCAATGTCAAGAAAGCTGCCGCCATGGACGCCGACGTCCTGAGCAATGACGTTGCGAAACTTGCTGCTGGGATTTCGAAGATCACCGAGGTCCCGTCGAGCGAGAGCAGCCGGAGGTTTATCGACTGCACGAACGAGTTCTTGAAGAAGGCCGAGACGGAGATCATGAACATCCAAGCTCAAGAAGGGATAGCTCTATCCATGGTGAAGGGCTTAACTGAGTATTTCCACGGCGACTCGGCAAAGGAAGAGGCTCATCCTTTGCGGCTCTTCATGGTCGTGCGCGATTTCCTCACGATTCTCGACCAAGTTTGCAAGGACGTCGGTAAAATCAACGAACGATCGATGATAAACTCGGGCAGGCAGATCCCGATGCCGGTTGCTCCGAGCCTTCCGCATGTGTTCCCGAGGTTCGACGAGAGGCCACGGAGTAGCTCGTCGGATGATGAGAGTTCGTCGTCGTCGTAGTGGCTGGGGCAGCCGTGGATGCAGTGAGTTTTGAGGTTTGATCAGAATTGGGGAGTGTGTAATCTCTCACTTTTGTTGTTGAAAGAGAGAATCATGTAGATGAATTTGTGAATGGTTTTTATCATGTATGTAATAATGTATAACATATGCTAAGTGACTTGGATAGTTATTAAAATAGTATATTAGTATTGATAAAATTTAACCTCCTTTTACTAATTTGATATGAATTCGTAAAATGTGATTTTTTTGGTCGAATGGTTAAATTTGATGGATACTATACTCATTATGTAAATTTGATAATATAATTTTCGATTTTTGTTTTAAAGATAATTTTGATTACATTTAATTGTTATAATTTGAGTTAAATTTGACTATTTGGCCAATTTTTTTCTTCAGAAGTCTAAATAACAAGAGCCTAGTGATCAAATTGAATTTGCAACTTGTTTAATTGGGTGAATACGTTCAAGTAATTATTTATAACCTTATAAACTCATATTATACAAAAATTAGTTATTTTGTAACATATAAAACTAATTAATGGATTGATTACAAAAACAATATTAGGACTTATTCATAAAAATAAACGAATAACTAATACAAAAAAAGAAGAGAAAAAAATATCAGGAATATAAATGGTTGAACCAACCAATCCGATCTAATTGGACATAGTCTCATATCCTTTGTTCTTTATTATTAACCGATTCTTGGTTGGTCCGATCGATCCGATTCCACCGGACATGGTCTCAATATCTTTGTAAATTAAGGTTGTGATGACGAGGAAAAATCTTCATCGCTTGCAACTAAGAACGGGAAAGCGGGTTTTTCCATGCTACCAAATTTGGCAGTGTCAAACTCTCTAACATATAAAGTGAGTCCCACACGTAGGAACCATACGAGACCTATATCATATATGAGAGAGTTTAATAGTACCAAACTTGGTAACATCGAATTTCCCTGAGAGAGCTTAAAGGCATCTTCATGAACTACCTTCCAAATATCTGAAGTTCACTGCTTCAATCTTAATTGATAAGAAGAAAACCATAAAATCCAGCTATCTCTACACACAAATAGTATTTAATTAGTGAGTTCTACACACATTATGTAGTAATGTAATGAACAAAAGTTGCTATAACTGAAAGCCACAGCTAATAAGACCTCTCGGCTTCCATTCGTTCGATGACCCGCCGTGCTTCCTCCTCTGTCGCGGGCACAACATTCCGAATCTTGTGGCCGCTTTTCAGAGCGTTGGAGTTGATGGTGAAGGTGAAGTAGAACTTATTCGATACCTTGAAATATTCGACAAAAACAATGAATGTATGGTGAGAACGGAGATTGCAAGCATATGAGAGGCACAGATTTGAAATGGATATTGTATATGCTTTTAGCATGGTTGAAAAAATCGGATTAGACGGCAGCCTAGGCGCTTTACAGCCCGACCAGCCCCCAAGATAAATATCCGGCATATCCGGCCCATTATTTAGTTTTCGGCTTATTTCATGTCTAGTCAGAGTAGGCACCTAATTTTTTAATTATAACTAGTGAACGTTACCTGTAATCACAAGTATATAATTATTCGGTATATTTTAGTAAATAACTTTTCATATAATATATTAGATTACACTGATGAAGAATAATTCTAATGGATAACTGCCTCGGTACTATGCTCTACTCAAGTGCCCGATTAGCATTTAACGAGTTCTGCAACCTACTAAAGAATATGAAGAAATTTAAACTAATAGATGAGAGATTAATAATCTACTGACCTCACTGGATCTAAGCTCCGGTCGCATTACATGAGCCACAACTTCCACATTGATCAATGGTTTCCCCGGATTTTCAAGTTCTGTATACAACACACAAGAATTGAACCGTAGGAAGTTCCCCACATCAACCTGTGTGATCAAAGAACACAAGAGGTCTTTATTAACTTGAGTCGAGAATCAGACAAAACCGAGAAAATAGAAAAAATTCAGTTTGATGAGTTAGACCGTCTAATAGAAGAGTGTCCCTTTTGAATATCCTAGGCTATGTGTTAGATTCTGATTTTTCTTGTCCAAATTCCAACAGTTTACACAATCATAAAGGGAAACAAACCTCATGCACCTGGCTGATAAAAGCATTAGATTCTTAGGTATCGTTTGTTTATATTTCCAAGCACCTATTTTAAATGGTCAAACCCCAAATTGCATGATTAATTATTCGAAAATTTTCAATTACTTGACAAACTATCTGAATTTTCAGTTACATGACAAACTATATGGATTTTGTTCAATTATATGATGAATTGTTGTATCCGGTGACGGAAAGCTGCTTATGAACTAATGGATTGTTCGATTTTAGGTTATATTTAGCTTTCTATCGCCACCGGTTACATGAAAATCAGATGGCGCTTTGCCTGCTTTTTGTCGCCGGAGAGAACAATCCATCATATAATTGAACAAAATCTACATAGTTTGTCATGTAATTGAAACTTTTCGAATAATTTATCATGTAATCGAGCGTTTGGCCTAGAACTCGACCCATTCATCATACCAAACTCATCACATTTTTTATGAAAACCTAGACTTTTCTTAAACTGCATTGAAAATACTGAAAAATGTACCCGGAAATAAAACCAAACCTAGCCCTGATAGATGTCGAATGCATAGTTTATACGTGTTCGTCATCTAATTGCGTCTACCACTGTACCACATGCAAGACAGAGAGTGTGATCTACTTACTGGTTTAAGGAAATCGACGTGATCAACTTCTTGAAAGCAAGGTGCACTTCCAGCAAAGGAATAAGCCGTCGCGAAGGCTAGCTCCAAAGCTCGCCTCATCAAAAACCCTCCAAATATTCGTCCATGAATGTTTCGTTGCTGCGGCTGGCACATCAGAGAATTCTGAAGGCAAGTATCCTTGATGAGAATGCTATCTCTGTCGGCCAAAGCTGGCATATCGCAAAAGATTCGGCCTTCAGACAGCATTTCTTTGAGCATTTTCATATCTTCCTCGTTCATTTCTTTCTTTTGCTCCCCTTTCTTCTTTTTCCTCATTTTGTTCCTTTCTTCTGCTTCGTTCCAGAGTAGCTTCTCCTTCTCTGTTTCCGGAGAGATCTGGTTAATCACGGCTGATTTTCCGGTTTTGGAATCACGAGCCACAAATGTGAAGTTGGCTGTCAGAGCAACTGCATCTGAGGGATCTGATGTTTCTGCAAGTGAAACAAACTACATAAATGATCGCATGAAGGAGAGCATAGAATATAAATCGATTTTCGAGCATAATGTACTTGAAAATATTGTAACCAAGGTTTAGAACTCGCTAGGTGCTAGTCAGAAGTTCGGGTAGGATCTAGCGCCTAGGCTGTTTCTAGACGGTCAACTTATTTTTTATTTCTTCATGTGTTGAAGATATAAACGTTACGGCAAAAAAATTACTGTAACAAAATAATTTCCAAATAGAATTATTAAGGCCCCGTTTGAAGCTTGCCTTAAAAAAATGAAGTACACCAAAAAAGTTATGAAAAATTGTTTGGTTACAATTTTTTTGGTTGAGGGGCGTGAAAAAGTAGATGAATTTTGAGTATGTTTTGGAGGGAATCGCTTTTTTGGAAAATGTGAAGTGCACTTTTTCGAAAAGAAAACGTAAACAGATGCAGCCTAAGCGAGATCAATATTTATCCAAACATCTTAAGTAAATATTTCAAAACTCTTTCTTTCTTTGTCTTTAATTTTTTAAGATTAAAAAACATTTAAACATGAGCAACTAGATCGCCGAGTAATGGATGATTCAAGTTACAGGCCGATTATAGGGTTTTCAGGGCAGGTAGGGGCCACCTAGCGCGGATGCAACATGGCCCGAGTTTTACAACACTGATTTACCTCTTGATTTAAGGAGTATAATAGTACAATAAATCCCACCCCAATGTCCCTCACTATAACCCGAACCCATGGTCCAATGAACATGTGAAAGAACTCTAACCATTTGCCCCTCGAGGTGGTAGACAATTATAACTCCATTAACAAGCAAAAGCATTTGTCTCTAATGATCCTTTTTCATGATAATTTTTTTTGAGCGATTTTTCATGATATTAATATGTGAGTTTATTGATCAGGCTCGCTTAGTTTAAAATGGTGACTACAAGAATGAAACAGCTCCATCACCAAAATTATTACGCTTAGAAGTAAGTAAATACAACAATAACAAGAATCATGTCAAACGATACCTTCAGAAGACTGAGTTACTTCTAGTTGAATCTCCATGGACGATCGCCCAACCCAAGTAACGGCCCCAGCTATCGTTAGATCGGTGTCTACCTTAATAGGTTTTCTAAGAACCATCTTGTCAACTGAAGCTGTCACTAATATTAAAGGCCTAGTGGAGCTATCTTCACTGGAGCAATGCTAGCACCAAAAAATAAGAAATAGGATCGTAATAAATTGGAAAATGAACAGATAATGTTACTCCAAGATAGCAATGCATACATAACATGTAGAATTAGGAAATGTCAAGAGTCTGCATTATGGTCATTAGCAAGGGGTTGAAAGATTTCTAAACCATGAAGAGGGAAGGTACTCAAGAAGAGGACGAATCAAAGAATTTGATAATAGGCAAATTGAGACTGTACTTAAGACATGATTCTAATGAAGGAAACAGTATAAAAGAAACACTGTTTCTATAAACTCCAATGGTGCCAAGGTCTGTGATTGTAGCACCTCTTACCTTTCATTCCAAAAGGGATAGATTGAAAATAGTGAGAATTGAAGGTTTTGAGACATAGCAAGTCATGCAAAACATATAAGCTCATCTTTTCTAAAGCTTTTGCAAGTCGATCCCCCAGTTATATTCGGCGTGGGTGAAGGCAATGTTCAAAGTTGAATGTTTGGGACAGTTTTAACACAAGTGCATCACTCAGTTGATCATAGCTTCACGATATTCACCAAGATTGACCTCCATGCAAGTTTTTATGCACGTAAAAAATCTCAACATCAGGCACGACTCCTGCTATCTTGGCAGATGAAGTCGCTAAATTGCAAGAAAAAGCTCCAAGGCTCCGTTTGTTTATGTTCTCTCCCGAAAAAGCGCAGTCCACAATTTCCCTCTTATAAAACACACCTAAATTTCATCTCTACTTTTTTCTATCCCCTCAACTAAACTCTCCCCCATTTCAGCCATTTGAAGCCAATAGATTTCGGTGGTACGAATACCAGAGGCAGAAGCCAAGACGAGCAAAGATTACAAATGATTCATGTTTAAATCCATTTACTTATAACGCATAAGTCATAAGATGCAAGTAGGTAATCACATTTCTCATGATCTTAAGGGTCAACATTCGGATTTATGTGGGGACATCAAGGTGGGATTTATTATACTATTGTACTTAGTTTCCAAAAAGAAAAAGGAAGGAAAAATCACACACGTTCAAATAACCAAACAACAGAGAATCACCAGCAAACTTAAAATCATCAAATGTGCCAATGAAATACTAGAACTAGATGTGAGTAACATTGCGATCGAGCCAAACGCCTTCCAGCTCAAGCTATAGCAGCTTCAGCTAGTTTAGCAAACACACACACACACACACACACATTATGAAAGAATTCATACCCAAGTGCTTTTACTCATATCACACAACTATAATTACAATTCAGCGATCATTGCTCAAATCCAGCTAAAAACCTTCAATTAGTTTGACAAACACAAACACACACACAAATATACAAACCACAAGACTTCACCGATAAACTTGCACATCAAATGTGCCAATGGAATACATCTAAAAGCAGCTGCAGGTAGTTTTAACACACACACACACACACAAACATACATATTATACAAGGCTCAACCTTAAAAGTTGGAAAATACCTTGAAAGATATAGTACCAGCCAGAGCATCAAGATCTTCAAGCAATTTCCCCATCCTAATCTCATTCCACGGATTCCTATACTGCTCCCTCAAAATAAAATCACTAGAAAACTTGTACAAAATACTCGTCCTACTCTCCGACGGATTCTTTGCGATCAGTTCACTCTGCACACCGCCATTTTCCAACCCATTTGAATTTTTCTCATAAAATTTCGATCTTGCTTCCCACAATGCATTCGTAACGGGGGAATGATACATCCCGGGCCACAAACTGATCGGCTTTCTTATCGAAGAGCCGGCGTCGATCGGAGTCGACCTTTCGAACGGCGAATTCACCGTCGAAACGACGGGGACTGCATCCGAAGCGAAGGGGTCCGATTCTGTGGATGAAATTGATCTCCTTTGAGCGAAATTGTTCGACAATTTGTCGAATTGGGACTTCGCTGAAAAGGGTTTTGGCTTCGTAACGGAATTGAGAAATCTGGTCCTGAAAAATCCATCTTTTCGGGTTTGAGATTGAAGTTTGTGGGTGTTGCTAATTTGTGGGATTAGGGATGAATCAGCGATGGATTTTGATGAAGGATGTTGGACATTATTTCGTGGTTTTGATTTGAATAGGAGGTGGGCAGCTTGTTTTCTTGGAGTTTTCATGAATGCTTCAGCTCGAAATGGTGGGTGGGAATTAAGGGGTGCTTTTGAGTAGATTTTGATTGGGTCGTTTCTGAATTTAAGGCGCCATTGATGGATGACTGAGCTACAATTGAAAATTTAACAGTTTAACAAGACTGTTTCTGAGTGGTGAATTTGTGATCAGATTTTGCATATGTTCAATTTGAAATTGGCCAACTTTATATGTTTTGATTGGAGACAATACTATGATTTTTTAAGGAAAAGTTTGTTAAAAATACAATTATTTATGTCTTCTGGATATTATTTATTTAATTTGTTGAATCAGAAACTATTATTGTTGACTCTGAAAATAACTTCTTTAATTCTACAAATGATTATAGAATTAGCTATTAATGATACACTCTTTCTTTATAATTTTTAATTGAATATGCTATTTTCTTATATATATATTACCGTTTTGTTTACCAAGTCAAATTTTAGATTTGTATTATGTTGGTTTAGAGATTTTTTCACATTCATCAATATTTATAAGTTAAAAATAGAAATTTATATTTACATATTTATATTGAACGATAGAAAAGCTCAAATATTTTCTTTAAAATATCAAACATTAATTTTACAAACAATAGAAAGGAAATAACGAGCATGTATACTTAAAAATTGTGAAAACTTATAGCAAACTTCGAAGGTGCAACTCTAACAGATTATCAAGTCTAATCCACGAATCTTCAACGCCTTCTCTTACTTCCATCCTCAAAGTCCGTAGTGGGAACCGATTGCCTTTGAATCCTTCAATCTTTAACCCACTTCAAGTTACTCATTGTATTACATTGCTTGGATTATTGACAAGTGTACAAATCAATGGAGATTAATGTATAACACCGTCGTGTAACAGGGGATCTGGAGTGGTATAGATGCTTTAGGATACGTAGATGTACGAGGCAACTTTGTCAAACAACCTTGGCTACCACATTCCTTAGTGGCTTTCAACGTCTGTAGGTGATAGAGGTCGCCAATGGAATCGGGTAAATATTCCATTTTTGTATTTGAAATGTCAAGAAGCCTCAAACAATTAAGCTTGCCGATTTCCATGGGCAACTCTTTCATTTCAGCATCATTCAGAATCAAAACATGAAGGCGTGCCCTTGCTACCATGACCAACCATATCTGGTATGTTAGGAATAAGAAGACCTTCGAGGGTATCCCCATCTCTATCGATGGTGTGGTTCGTGCTATTAAGGAGGACGTCTACCGTATCTTGTACTCTGTCTTTTCTGTCGATGAAGTTGTCTCTCATATGTGTACCAATTCATATACTTGATCCCTGGACCCCTTTCTCGAGGTATGAGGACCAACCTAGTTG
>AYJT01101680.1:0-10017 GCA_001278415.1 Ocimum tenuiflorum
GTTGTCATAGTATTTTCGGAACTATGTTTAAATATTATATTGCTCGTATCACGTGGTTGAGACGTGTGTAGACCTACCTCTGTCGTCTGTAATTAGTAATCATCTTCGTAATCCATTTTTGAATTCAAACAATGAGTCTATTTGAATAAAAAATCTAAATTTGATTCTGTTGTGATAATTAATAATATTTTCCCGAAAAATATGCTTAATTGCTCAGGTCACGTGCTTCTTATTTTGGCCAATATTAATCTTATAGCAAAACAAAGATATGTAAGTAGGGAAATTAATCTATATAATATATTAATGTAAGTAGGGAAATTAATCTATATAATATATTAACTTTAAATAGAAAGCAATTTAATTTAAGAAAAATTGAATTGCATTAACTGTGAATTAAATAAACTATAGAGTTTATCAAATATGAGGTAAATATCTTAATTTATGGATAGTTTTGGATTTTGTTTGGATTTTCTTAATAATAATAAGTTGTTAATTTTGATAAGTGATTAGTATTATTATGGTAGCTTATGTATTGCAAAAAAAAGGTATAGACATCAAATTCATCCACAATTATGGCCGAAAGATGTTGTTATGAAGATAATTTTGATTTATATGAGGGTTAATTGCAAAAATTAATATAATTTTTATCCACTTTTGTAATTTTTACATAAATTGTCAAGCATTGCATATTTTAACATAACCTTTTAACTTTTTGTAATTTTCACATAACAATTGCTCAGTTTACAAAAGTATATAATTGTTATGTTAAATTTGTAAAAATCAATAAAGGTTATGTCAAAACGTGCAATTTTTTAAAATTTATGTAAATATTGCAAATTATTAGAAGGTTATGTTAAAATATGCAACATTTGAAAGTTTATGTAAAATTATAAAAGTGGGTAAAGGTTGTGTTAAATCTTGCAATTAATCCATTATATTATCATATTAAATTAATAAAGTTATTACTCAGTTGATTATCTACTAATTTGTGCAGAAAACCTGGCTTCATTTAAATAAATTAGGAAGTAACTTTTGATTTCCATTAAAATCGATTAACTTATTTAGGAAATATATTAATTCTTTCTGCATTCAAACTTATTATTATATAGATGTTGTCTCATAAAAGTTTACATATATAATATGATATTAATTAGCGCCTATAATTTTAAATAGAAATTAGAATCGTAATGTTTTAAGAGCCCCTTTTAAAATACGTAATGTTATATTATTTAAAATGATATTAGGTATTTATTACATATATTGATAAATATAAATTATAATCTTCAATATTTCTAGAATAATTAAAACCTTCACTTGCTTCCACTTAAAAACATTAAATGAATTCATAGAAAGTTATTGAAGCAAAATCGTTGCATCATGAAAGGTTGCATATAAACAAAAAGATTGATTAAAATTAGATGCCTTAAATAATTTATTATAAAAAGAAATTTGTTGATCATCAATGTTATCGAAAACTAAAAATTGCTTAAATTGTGGATCTGAAACTTAAAATCCTCATTACTTCACTTAAAATAAATATTATATTAAAAAAAGTTACATTTATTAGTATTTTTATTAAAAAAATATGAACGTATAGTTTGGTAAATATATGTACATGGAAATAATATGAATTCAAATTAAAAATATTCTCAAATATGGAAAGAAATATATCAATCTCTTAAATAATATCGAAATTATAGTAATACTTTCCCTATTATTTTCAAATCTCTAATCTCTAACTATATATTACTCTAATTATGTGTCATTTGACACTATAAATATGAGTTCATCTACTAGTATATATGTAGAGTACATAAATCAATTTGATTTTAAAAATATAGACACAATTTAAAAGAATTGAAAATGATTTAGCTCGATAAAAGATAATATGAATACTAGTAGACTCGATTCACAATTTATTCTTACTGTTAATTTTAACTAATTCTATAACCATTTTTAATCTTTCACGCGATGAAGGATCAAACCATTATTGTTCTCTCATTGACTAGACTTGTTCTTTCACATTTTGTGTGAAATCAAATTACTATATCTATATGGTTACAGTCAGACAGTATAATTTATTCAATTCTGTATTTAATAATAAGGAAAAAATTCGGCAGAGATTCGCCCAAAATATATAAACTATCAATTTCTTGACTAATTCGCCACCCGAAAATCAAACCATAAAAGCCTCGATGCACACTCAATATCAACAATCCAATTCAATATGCAATGCATTGCTTTTTGCGAGTTAAACCGAGAACTCACATCAGGAAACAACTCATTGAATTTCCAACAATAAACAAAGCTGGAAAAAAAACTCGTCCCACATAAATGTACAATTAATATTAATAGTTCAACTCAAACTATATTGTGAGGAATATCTATAATAGTCACTTTGCTATTTCAAAAAGCAAAACTTGTCACTTTATTATAAAACATTCACGATATAATTACAAGGATATTTTTGTCCTTACTTTTCTGCCATCAATGATTGGAAAGTACTTTGTGTGGAAAATATGTTGGTTCAGCCGGCTAAACTGTAAAGGTTTAATTACGGTTTAACTGGTTAAACCGTGTTTTATTTGAAAATAATAAATTTTACGTGTCACACTTGAAATTGCGGTCTAGCCGCAGTTCCATCGGTTGAATAGTCGGAACCGCAACTAAACCGCTATCTCAACCAATGTTGAAATAATATTTATATATTAACCAAATTATGAATACATATAATTTATATATCAAATATAATTTCTTATTGAATAAATATAATTTATATATGAAATAATAAAATACTCAAATTTTTGGAATAAAAAGTAAAATACAGATACGAAGATCAATTGTTTTCTTCGTGACTTGGGCATCTGCGTTTTGTGTGCCCTGTGGACTTTACAGATACTGCATGTTTTCAGTGTTCTACTCCTGCTGGTAGAAGTTTCTTCATGTCCTGGCTGATGTGTTGTACTTCGCATGGATGCAGCTTTGGCACCAGACTATTTTTTGGACGACTAGTTTGGCGACTAATAATCGGAGGTAATACAATCAACGACTAGTTATCTGGAGATATGACCTAATCATCCCTCGAAGGAAGTTGGTGTACAACCCTGTTATATATAGTACGCCAAGTAGACGTCTTGTAGTAGTAAAACACGTAGTCGTAAAAGTTTCCGTGTTGAAACCTGATCCAAAAAATAAGGAGTGTGAGTAACATGAAATTATTTTAGCAGATAAAATTCGTAAGATATTTTTACTGTATTGCAGCAGCAGCATGAGAGCATGGTATCGGATCCAACTGGAATTCACCACAGTTGCACTGATTATTTGATAAATTGACTCTCCATGATTAGCTACCATCATTCACCTTGTATGTATCTGTTGCAGTGCTCAAAACGTTATACCCTATGGATAGTTCGACCAACGGAGCAATTTTCTGCATAGCCTCCTTGGTTAATGAATCGTTCCTCGCAGATACTTTATGATGTCTCAAATTGAACCAATGCTCGACTACATGCCTGAATGCTTCTAGCATCGAGCATATCGGTAGACATCTAGCATCCAGTCGATATGAGTTGAATGACTTAGCTGCATTAGATGTCATGAAGTTGAACCGACGACTTGGACACAAACATCTAGCCCATCGTTGGGGCTCAGCCTCTATCAATTAGTTGTATGCTGAATCAGAAATCTCCTGGATCTTGGCCATCGGTTTTTCGTATTAGCGATGTGATAAGCATATGCCGCTTAGTGATAAGTTTGACTGTTGTTGCACTATAGCTAGTCAACTTGTTCAGGAGATGATAGAAACAAATGTCGTGCGTTGTTCCTGGAAACACATCTGCAATCGCATTGCCAATGCTAGCATGTTGGTCTGAAATAATAACCAAGTTATCATTGTATCCGAAAGCCATGCGGAGCCTCGATAAAAATGACTTCCACGACTCATCGTTCTCGATGGGTCCGACACTAATAGCAAGTGAGAAAAGTTGTTAGTTGTCGTCCTTAGTTACTGCAATTAACAATACACTCTTGTTTCGTCCATTTAGGTATGCAACATTAATCACATTAACCTGCCTAATGCATGTAGTAAAAGCAACGCGACACACACCTAATGCTACAAACACATGCTTGAAGCAACCATCTGAGTCAACTTGTATATATGTAATGGATCTGGGGTTTACCTGGCAGAGCACATCAAGATACTTTGTCAGCATTTGAAATGAATTAGCTTGGTCGCCGTAAAGTATGGATATTGCATTGTTACGAGCACGACATTGTAGCTGCATTGGATGTCGAAACTTTGTTGAAGTTCGACCATAATATCCTTTGGCTTGATGATCAAGCTTTGACGATGTATCTTCTTTGCAAAATAAGTTGCTACGGCCAACGACCGCACCTTCCTTGCACCTAACCTTGAGAAATCGATGTTGCAATTATGTTCAAGTTTTAGTTTGTGGACATACCACACACACTGTCAGGGTGAAGCGCGCAGGAATAATGGGCAGCTATCAAGACGCCTACACCAATACTCCACTCTTGAGTTAGATGATCAAGCAACTTTAAATTCTGCTCGATTCTCCATGTGCCATAATCCAACAGCAATGTACAAATCTCACTTTGTCTAGAAACTCGACCCGAGAACAAGATTATCATTGGATAGTGGCGTAGTATCGTTGAGTTTTAGCGAGTCAGAAAGGTCCAGAGGAATAATCGGAAGAAGCCAGTTGGTAAGGTCCGAAACTTTGTTTGTATTTGACTCGAATTGACCAATAGTTAGAGGCTGTGTGGGAATGAGGCTTGACAAGAAAGCATTAATCCTGCCCTATCTATGGATCCATGCAATAAAATCCTCTAGGGTGCAATTCCAAAGCGTTGTTGTTTCAACATCTTCATCCTCCTCATCGGATTCGGTGTCGAGGTAAGCTTCATCTTATCGTCCAACTCTACATTGTCATAGTTGGCATTATCTTCAATTAGAGGGTCATCATGAACTGGTGGATTTTTTTGAATCTAGTGCACCATAAGAAGAAGGTTCTTCAGAGAACCAATTTTTCCGGAAATGTGAAACGAACCCAGGTAAATGCGACAAAAAAGGTGGCGACGACAAGTGCATGCCAGGGGGTAACTGCATCACAAACTGCGGCAATTGGGGTAAGAATTGTATATACTGGGATGTGATTGGCTGCACCTGTGAAACGATTGGACGTGTGTGTTCACCAGTAGAGTTAACTCTCCCACTATGCTCACCACCGTGCAAAACGATATATATTGTTTGCTCTCGAACCACAAAATATAATTTGGCAAAGTCTTCATTGGTAGCTAAAATTGAACGGATTTGTCCACCGGTGTTAGATTCTGATACATAATATATTCGGTATTCACCTTGAATGAATTTGGCTTCCAGTAGAAATTGAATCTTAGACCTCAGTGCTTCTATAGAAAAGTTGTCGGCCAAAATGTACGCCAAACGTTCGTCTCCGCTGATGTAATTCGACATATTATCGAACTGACCATTGTATTTGATGATGACGCTAATCCAGCTATCCATCATAAAAGTTGACGAAGGATCAGTGAAATACTCTTTAGAAGGATGGAGGATGAAAATTGTATAAATGATGAATGCAAAAATTTTTAGGCTTCGTGAATGATAAACTGCTCCCTTCCTACTGGCATTTTATTTCATCGAACTGATCACAAATTGAATGCATGAGGCTAGTGGTTTAGAATTGGTTTCATGTTCAGAATTCGTACTCTATGGTGTGACAAATGAATGAAAAGCGATTCCACATTTTATGCAAAGTACACACAAAGTTCAATTTGATTTGATAATATACTCAAAGAAAATTCAGAGGGTCCAAACCTCAAATTTGTTTGCCTCAATTGGCTGTCACTCTCGACTTTCACCTGGCCGACTAACAGTGGAAATATGATACAGTTGACCATGTTACCCATCCCATTCCACTCCAAAGACATTCCAAAACACCCTGCACGAAATCTTTCTACAAAACCGGGACCACTGACTACAATAAAGGTTTGTAATATAGTTTCTACTATCTTCAACTTACAATAAACAACAACTTACCAAAATCCACATGTAATATGATCCAATATTACTGTAAATTCTATGATACTTTCAATTTGCATGCAATAAACTTTGTTTTTCGGTTTTTAAAAAGATAATTATTGTCAAGTAATTTAGAACCACAACACAATTTAGTCTAATATTTCATTTGATTTATTGTACCCAATTATATTTATAGTACATAATAATTAATATAACAAGTTAGACATTTTATTTAGGCAAAAAAAATTCAATTAGACAAATACGGAAGTCAAATCTGGAGTAATTGCATCGAATAAAGAGGTATGCAAATTCTAAATATGGACTAATGGCATCGAACATGGAAGTCAAATATTAAGAAGAACTTGATCCGAAGCCATTGGTGCTGATGGTTTCGCTGCCGATTCTGATGGTTCAGCCGATTCCACCTGATTCCGTCGTGCTATCGCCAGATGAATGAGGGAAAGAATTTGTGATTTGGGCAAACATTGCAAATATGTGTCCATGTATGGTTGAGCCACAATTTATACAACATGTGAGCGAATCAAATCTGTGTAGATTTGACATAAAATCAGGATTGCAATCTCCAAAAATTTAACCGTTGAATACACAGTTCCGACAGTGAGACACGATTTTTAATTTTTTTTACGGTTGAAATGGTTCCACCGCCATGGTTTATACGGTTCCGGCACGTTTAAATCAATTTCAAAATTTGAAATTTAATATGTTTATTTCATGGTTGCGTCGATTTATTCGTGTTTTAGACGGTTCCACCATGATTTATTTAATTAAATTACAAATATTCGGTTTATACGCGATAAATCCGTTACAAATAATTTAAAAGATTCATGGTTTAGTCGGTTGAAACCAAAAAAAAGTTTAATTGAAAAAAGTTAATATAATTTAATTAAATTATAAAAAAAATATGTGTTTTAGCCGGTTAAAATGACGGTTTGTTTTCGGTTTAGCCGAGAATTTAATTTGAAATTTACAAAATTAATAAAATTACTTTCATTAAAAATAAAAATATTTATGTGGTTTCGCCGGTTCCATCGCAAGAGTTAAACGGTTCTGGCAGTTTAGTCAGCATTAAAGGCCAATCATTGGCTAAGAAATGATAACTATGTTCAATTTTAACCGAAATGATCAGAAAAAATCAGAAATATAAGGACACAAATATCATTTTTGCTATATTGTAAATGTTTCTATAGAAGTGGATTTATCTATAATGACTATTTTAGAAGTAACCTCAACTATATTCAGAAAAAGGGATCAGATTAGATCCTGTTGTCTAGAACTCAATCTTGCAAGAAATAGGAATAAGAAAAGATTTTCAGCACCAAAATGAAAATGAAATTCCTTTTTAGGGTAGTTTCTTTAGTTAACAACCTGGGGACACATATTTGTTAGATTTGATTATCAAGAAAATTAACTATCAAGAAACAGTACATGATCCATTAGAGAGGTTTTAGTCGTCTGCTCCGCGACCCGACCGAGACTCGCCTTGAGAACCTGGTCGGCCAGGCGCTGTTCGGAGATGGCACCGCCGCCGTGATTGTGGGTCCGACCCGGTGGTTGGGGTGGAGTCGCCGCTATTTCAGATCATTTCGGTGACAGTGAAGGAGGGGCAGAACTAGAAAAAAAGCAAAATGACCATAGACCCTAGCCACTTACACACCAATATCCCTGGTCAACGGGATGTGTGTGCGAATGACCACTTCAAAAGTATAACATCCGAATCAAGCAATTTTTTAAGTAATTCGGAAGTTATAGTTTCGAATCAAATACAAAAATTAATTTTAATTATTGTTAATCATGTTTAATTATCATTAATACATATTCAATAAAAATCGAGTTTTAAAGATTATTCCGGAGTTATACTTCCGAATTGTACGATTTTTTATTTTTTATATTTTTAAAATTATTTCAATTATCATTTATAATATTCAATTTTTCTTATTCGGGAGTTAAACCTCTGAATCAGACAATTTCGTATTTTTTATTTTTATATTTTAAAATTGGTTTAGTTATTATTATGTATCATTTAATTATTATTTTATAATGTTACTTAAATAATTATTTAATATGAAAAATTAATTATTTTCAAGTTTTTTTTTATTTTCAAATTTATTAATACTAATTATGTAAATATTAATTACATTGAATAATCAATGATTTAATTTAATAATTTACAAAGATATAAATTAAAAAAAAATTAATTTAACATTTGGAATTTGTTGAATTTAATTATTTAGTTTTTGAATTATGATGTTCCCAAATCATAGTTTATAATATATTGCGGAAGTTAGTAAATAATTGTGGAATTTAAGTAGGCCCTTTTTATGTCTCAGCTGACTTGTAAAGCAAGTCAGCTGGCTATTTAATGTATTTCTTTACGAGTAGGTTTAGGATATTGATTTAACAGTTCTACTCCAACTACTAATGGTAGCTGGGTTTCAAACATTTAGAAAATTAAAGATTGAAAGCTGCAAATGGACTGGATATTTATAGAGGTTCGGATTTAAAATATCTACGTCCTCTCTTCATTTTCCACGAAGAGAATTTACTATAATTAACTGTACACGGTGAGGGAACACATGTTACAATTAACTATCTTCTACAATAGAGAACCTCCAATATTTTCGATCATAGGCACGGCTGAGCTGAAGCTTTACCGGAATCCTTCCTAGACTTTTGCTCTACGGGATTGAAGGTTTCTGTTCCCTTCGTGAACTTAGATCGAGTTGGTTGAGTTATGTTCTCAGAAAAGAGTCTGAGAATGATCTCGAAATCCTCGGCTGTAAACAGCTTTGGATCTCCTATAGGTCTCGAGTAAGAATACTCAGAAAGCTTGAATGCTTTGAGAGTGGGAGAGAGCATGAATAAGTTGCAGATTGATATGCGCGAGTTCGGTATTCGTAACTCCTTCTTGTTTGTTGACTCCTCTATTCATAACCCTCATATTTGAATAATATTCGTTAGAGACAACGAACAAATCCCCTCTTTTCGGCGTCAGGAATAATGATCGTTGATGTACTTATTACAGGCTTTATCAGCTCTTTATCCAGTGGATATTCAGCTATGGTTATTATCCGCTAGATAATAACCGGTTGACTGACTACCTTCTAAGGTAACTTTTTGGCGGGTCAGCTTTAACTGATTGAACACTTGTGGTCTTTTAATCTCACAACTAAAAGAGTTAGCTGTGGTTTCTCATAGTTGTATACACATAGCTGTGGTCTTCAGTTAAATTTGATCTTCTTAAACTTCAGGTTTTGAATTCTTTTAGCTCCAATTCTCCGTAAACCTAAGCTATTACAAATTCAATCCTATACAAATTATAATCTAAGATCACTTCTAAACTAATGTTACACTATGGTATTTGACATCACTCAAAATACAAATATTCCTAATAAATTATTCATGTCCATTTATTTTTCAATTGTTACTATTAAATTATTTGATATTAACATTAATTTGGAAAAGTAATAATTATTAATTTATTTTATTTCCTTCTATCCATCAAACGCAGTAAGAGTGGAAGACAAGTCGAGTCCATCTTAGTTATGATTTTAAATTTTATTTTTTTAAAATAATAAAGTGACCCGGAATTATAACTTCCGAATCAAGGAAAAAAGTTTGATTCAGAAGTTATAGTTCCGAATTGTTTCCTTAATCCGGCTGCGGTTAATGCTAATAGATTATTAATGAATGTGACATATTTCGGAAGTCAAAGTTCCGAAATGGTCATCCGCGGCTATATTTTTAGAGTTTTGGATTATTTGCCTCCACCTGTCTAGGATTTACGTTAGGGAAAAAAATCACCCGAGCTCCACCAGTGACGGCCTGGATTGGGGGGTGCTGGTTGCGTTCGGGCCGGGCCTCACGATAGGCTGCACAGCGCGCCCATCTGTATGTGAACATGTCATTGCATGCATGTTTCGATGTCTAATAACTAT